>JBBCBC010000003.1:21386326-21650178 GCA_037126765.1 Stenogyne calaminthoides
ATAGACGAAGTTGCTTCCTTGCTTTTTCCTTTCTTTGACTTTGGGGGGGTTGGCCGCATATCATCGTCTGGTGGCCCAAAGATGGTCAAGTGGTGGTGTGAGAAAGGCCTTATAGGACTTCAAATCAATCTGTTCTCATTCAAACATTAGGCGGTTTATCTTTCGAATAAGCGCAACCTTGTTGAGATTAGCGATCTTTCCTTCGGATATACCGCCTCGAGTTCATTGACTCCAAATTTCTCATGTTCTTGGAGCAGAATGGCCTTCAGGAACCCGTGCCAATTGATGTTTTTGGCTTCATCAATTATTGCAGCCATGCTGTACATTTTGACGGATGTAAGAGCATCTGGGCTGAATGCAATCCCCATAATTGTTTTTGACAATATGTCAAACAACAATCGGTATTTCCTCTTGAGCATTGGGCGACAAAACTGGCGACGTATGATGTTTGTCGGCCTCTACAAAGCTCTCTTACGATCGGCTCATCTTCGTTCTCCCTGTAATGAGCAAAGTAGATCCGTCCTTTTGGTAGGGTCAACAGACGGGTTATATCATCATTAGTCGGTCGATTTCTTCTCCGTTGATTCGCCGAGAGCGATTCATTTTTTAACGTCCATATCCACTCTTAAATTCCTTAGGAATTCTAGTGCTTCATCTTGAATCACCGGATTGCGATGAAAGCGTATAAAATTTCTCAAGGCTCGCTTTTAGAGAAATTTGCTCGACCTCCATGGATTAGGATCCGAGTGATATTGAGTATGCATTTAACTTATCATCCACAATCTTTGTTGCGGTTCGCATAATTGCACATTATCTTTCCCATTCCGTGGGTGGCCATCTACAAAGGGATGTACCGATTAAAGTTGTGCATATATATAAGAACATCACATATGCGAAACCAAGAAACAATAAAGCATAACACGGGATAAAAACATTTAAGATCAATGGATTTTAAAAGAGAATACATCAAATAAACATAAATTACCGATTCTATTTTTTCGGAAAGATGATTTTGAAACTTAGGAAAAAACATTTTGACTCGAGAGAAGTGTCTGGAGTTTTAGGAGAATAAATCGCAAGTTTGTGAAATGGAAAAACTCGGTATGATTTTTGATGAACTTTATAAAGACGCGAGGAGGAAAAAGAAGACAAGATTTGGAAGATCAACCGTTTGAAAAGATTGAACGCTCCAGATTAAGCGGTTTTTGATCGTAGGTCGGGGAAAAGCACGCATTTGAAAACCTTTTGGATTTAAAAGAACATTTAGTAGCGTTAAGTTAATACATGTTCCCCACGTCCGCATTAAATGATTTGCGAGGAATACGTCACAAGGATAATGGGGTGCAATAAAAGGCAAATAATATCGATAAGATCCGATAAATAAGCAAAGAACAAGAGAAAAGAAAGGCGTGATTCGGTTGGTCGATATTGTAATCGATCAATACCACTTGTCCATGTTGATTTCACTTGTTGATCTTAGTATTCCGCCTAAGCCTTAAAATTTCCTAACCGTGATCCTTTTAATCGATCTTCTTCACTTCAGATCCGATTTGTTGAAGTTTCAAGCTCAACTGATCTTCCTGAATATCGTCGATTTCCTTCCGATCCTCCTTGATCGGTTGAAGTTCCCCCTTCAACTGATATTTCTATTTTTCCCATAGACTGATGTATCTGATTTGTTGGAGTTTCAAGCTCAGCTGATCTTCCTCATCTGAACAAACTTCAGTATGTAATCGATTTTAGTTGACCTAATCGATTCTTCTCGAGATCAAGCCAATTCTTGGGATAAGTGTTACCGCTTAAAACTTAGTCTAGAATAGTAGCTTCTATTCCTAAGTTGGGCGCGATTTGACATCGTAATTATAAATGCGAATCTTTTCGATATGTCAATCCGCCTAAATTTATCAATTATCGATCGCGTGATTTCTACATTTGTCCTTGTGATGCAAATTTCTCTAAAAGGCTTTTTGAAATCAAATTTGCATTTGCATCCTTGTTTGGCCTCTATAAATTGGACCAATGTTTTACACAACATAACCCATTCACCATATTTATATTCTTTGTAAAATCATGCATTACGGTGAACCCTTATTTAAAATTGAAACTTCCGGCAAACACCTTTTACCCCCTTTTCAATGATTTCAAACTTCTCAAATCAACCTGTGTGTCCCTTATCATTGTCTTTCGTCGTCATCAAAGATTTCACATACAATCGTTGCCAAGCTTCTCTACCACCGAGGAGGCGGCGGTTCGCTTATCGCGAATCGAGAAGACACTTCTCCTAACCGTATGCACCTTGTGTGTCTATCGAGATGAGCGTAACCCGCGATCAACAGACTCATCGAAAATGAACATGAGTTTGATGTACGGTGCGCATCGGACAACGGTGATGCCGTGATATCAACTCACCATTTAATGTACCGGAGAGCCCATCGACTCTTTCTTAGGGCTCCGGCTTAAAAAATCCTATCAAGGCATTGTCGCTCCATTTGGTTTTAGCTTGACTAGCGGCTTTTAGGATTTTTTAAAACCTCTCTCACCCTTGTTAAGTGGGGAAAATGAGAGCATCGATTTAAAATCTCTCTCTCCACTTCTTCAAGGGTTAGGATGAGGGTTTAGTGTTAAGGTTTTCGGGTTTAGGGTTTAGGGTTTATGTACTGACCTCCGGGTCCTCTTGTACTTGTATCTTGTAATGTAACCTGACCTTCGGGTCTTTATCAATGAAAATTTATGTTATTTCATTGTTGTGTAAAATTTTCGTATCCTTATGCGATTTTAAGCTTTAATCTTGTGAATACCACTTGTGAATCTTGTTGAATTTCAAATTTTAATCGACTTACAAAAGTATAACCGAGCAGATTTAATCGGATAATCCTTTTAAACGATCAGTTCATTTAATCGATAAACTTTAAATCGATCAAGACCTTCTCATATCGGTTCCTTGGTGATCTTACGATCGATTGAGATACCAAATTCAACTGATTTCACTTGAACTGATTAGTTTCTTAACCAGCTGGTTCTGGAGATCATTCCATCAAACATTTTAGGTGCATTTTCTCCAAGATCCAGAAGCCCTAGCTCATTGCATAATTCTCTGAATCGATATCTCGGTAGTGGCTTGGTTAGAATATCGACTTTTTCACGTATATCGGTATGAATCTTTTCCATTTCGATATTCTTCTTTTCAACATGATCTCTTATAAAATGGTGCCCGACATCCACATGCTTGCATCTTGTATGTAGAACGAGATTACGAAAGTGATTGCAATAAAGACTATTATCGCATCACGTAAAATAGGTACATTCTTAGCTTCAATGTTATAATCCTCACCGCCGACTAAGCGAGAGCGATTTGGGAACAACGACTTCTGCATGACCATATATTCTGCCTTGATAGTAGATGTTGCAACCGATGTCCGCTTTTTGAAAACCACGAGATCGGGATTTCTTTTCCTAAGAACCGACAAGTTCCCGAGGTGGATTTTTCGATAATCTTGCAACCTCCATAATCGTAATCGAGAATACCCACTAAGCTCTAGATTATCATCGATGGGTAAAATAAACCAAGGTTCTTGTCTCCTTCAGATACTTAAGAATCCGCTTAGCTGCTTCTAGGTGACTTATCATTGGATTTGCCTGAAATCTGGCACATACACCTACTGCGAAGGTTATATCTGGTCTGCTGGCAGTCAGGTATAGTAGAGATCCAATGAGTGCCCTATATTCCTTCTGATTTGTTTTCTGACCATCCTCATCTGGATCCATCTTGAATCCAGTCATCATAGGAATTTTGGCTTCCTTACAATTTTGAACTCCAAACTTAGCCAATAAATTCCTAGTGTACTTTGCTTGGCAGATGAATATCCCTTCTGTACTTTGCTTTACTTGAAGACCCAGAAAGTAATTCATCTGACCCATCATGGACATCTCGAATTTCCCTTGCATCAGTTTGCTAAATCTTTCACATAGACTTTTGTTGGGAGATCCGAAGATGATGTCATCCACGTAAATCTGAACCATCAGAATATCTTTTCCATCTTCTATTCTGAATAAGGTTCTGTCCACTGTTCCTTTAGTGAACCCACTTTCGATCAAGAAATCGAGAGAGTGTATCATACCAAGCTCGAGGAGAACTGTTTGAGAGCCATAGAGAGCTTTTCTTAGGCAGTACACTGGTTGCCCTTTTCAAAGCACGGAGGTTGTTCGACATAAACTTCCTCTGCTAGTACCCGTTTAAGAAAGCACTCTTTACGCCCATCGATACCAAAGTGAACCCTCTCGTGGGAAGCATATGCGAAAAACAAATGAATGGCTTCTAAAGCGGCGGCCGGGTGCAAAGGTCTCATCATAATCAATTCCTTTTGATTGTGAATACCCCTTAGCAATAAGTCTTGCCTTATTTCTGGTGATGACGTTTTTCTCATCTCTCTTGTTCTTGAATACCCACTTCGTGCCAATAACGTCTTGATGACTTGGTACGTCCATTAGTTCCCCAAACTTGATTTTCATTTAATGTTCGGCTCTTCTCGCATGGCTAGAATCCGACTTGCGTCTTGTAGATCTTCCTTTATCGTTGTTGGTTCCTTCATAGGCGGATAACAAACAATACATAGCACTTTCACCAATCTGATGTCTAGTTTTAACTTTATCAGATGGGTCTCTCGATTATCGGATCGGTTGGATGGACCGGTTATCGAGGTCCTACATTACGATTTGCGTCGGTTTTGAGAACATCATCCATTTCGATAAAATTTCATTACTAGCGATTGGGAGTGGTGCGAGTTATGATCCACTTGATAAGAACAAGTCTCGGTGATGTTGGACTCATCATGTCTTGATGTCATTAAGTGGGAACTTCAGATGTTCCCCCGAACCGGATGGTTCGGTTGATCTTATCTCGGTATGTCGAACTTCTTCAAACGAGTTTTTCGTACCTTAGGATCCGAATGATCGGTGAATCACCTAGATCCGGAATGTATCTTTATTACGGTTTCGATTCTTTTTCCTTGATCATTACCGATCCATTTTTCGAGCATCGGTACTTGTTGATCGGTACATCTTGTTACGGGTGATTTCTCTTGTTCGACGACGCTTCATCAAAAGACTACATGGGGCATTTCTTCCACAAGTAGGGTTAAATGCATTATAAACCCCGAAAGCCTTGCTAGATGAGGAATATCCTAAGAATATACCCTCATCCGACTTGGCCTCAAAGGTTTTCAACCCGACTCTTCCCATTGTAGTGTATGAAACACTTACACCCAAAAAACATGGAAGTAGGAAACACGAGGTTTTCTCGTCCTTCCCAGATTCATAGGGGTTTTGTAGTGAGCCTTAGTCGGAAGACATGCATTACGAGTGTGGCATACGGTGTTGATTGCTACGCCCTTAAACGGCTTGGTATTGCATGTTCAAATTTAACATCGTGCGGCGAACTTCTTTGAGAGTTCTGTTCCTCCGATCAAATTTACTCCATTTTTTTGTGGCGTCCTTCCGGTGATGTTTCATGTCAGATACCAAACTTAGAGCAAAAATCGTAATAAAAGAGTTCGTAAATTTGCATACCTTTATCCGATCGATTTTTTTACTAATCGACACCCTTCTCATTTTGTAATCTTTTTTTAGCAGCTCGGGTATCTTCGTTTGTCGTCTCATTCTTCTTATGTAAGAATATAACCTGTAAACTTGGAATAGTCATCCATGATTACCAGAGTATATTTCGTCCGTTGAGATCGACCGGGTGTAATCGGGTCCAAATAGATCCATATGAAGCAATTGCAGACTCTATTTGGATGCCGATCCCGAATTCCCTTGAATGAAGCTTTGACTGTTTTCCTTCCGACATGCAAGACATGTCCGATCCTTTGAAAATACTTCATTCGGAAGTCCTTCCACTAAAGACATCCTTGCTATCTTATTAAGAGTTTTAAAGTTCAGATGGCTCATTCTTTTGTGCCAGAGCCAACTGCTACTTTTGGAACTCTTGACAATTAGGCATGCATTTCTTGGGAAACTGTTCCAATCAAATTTGTGTAGATCGTCCCTTTCCTTGAAACGATTAGCAAAATCTGTTGAGTGGCTCGATTCTTGATAGTGCATTGGTCGATCGAGAACTCAACACTTGAATCCGTTGTCGCAGAATTGTGAAACCGATAGTAGGTTGTGCTTTAGACCTTCGACATCTGAGACTCAGGTTACTTGTACATCATCATTCTCTAAGGTTAAAATCCTTTGGTATAACCAAAGTTATCATCACCGAAGAGTACACGCTGGCCTTTCTGTTCTATGTATGAGCCGAGGAGATGTTTGCTTCGGTCATGTGCCTTGAGCATCCACTATCGATGTACCCGGATAGTTGCTTGCACACCTCCTTTGTTGGCGGACCCACGCGATCCTATGACCCAAATCGGGCTTTAGGTACCCCTTTTGGATTGGGTCCTGAGGGGTTAGGATTAGTTTTGGGGATCCATACAAAGCGAGAACTTCTATTGTGATCGGTTAGATCGAAGGCCTGATTTGTCTCCCATACATCCAACATAATCATCGTCTCTTTATATCTTTTCGATTTGTATGATTATTAGTGTGAACCTTGGATGACTTAGAAGACTTGGGATTTATCTTTTACATTTTGTCTTCTTTTTATCGATTGTAGTGGTTCGTGACCTAGATTTACGATTATAGGGGTAGGTACGATCGCTACCATCAAAAGATTCATATCTTTTTGGCATAGGTGGTTTTTGCAGTTTACCTGAAGCATGCTTATTAGGCAGCTGACCTTGATTGGGTCTCAGATTGGACTTCCCTTTTACAGGTTGTCTTTTCTGATTCCTAATCTGTTGATCAGGTTGAGGTCTCTTCAGAAGAACTGGGTTCTTCTGTTGATTCCTCGACTGATGCTTTACCAGTTGGGGTCCATTTACATTTCATACGGTTGGCACCGCCTTACCCTTTCAACCGGTCTTTTTTTTTTCCTTTATTAGATACATGTTTGGCTTTTGGTGTATCTTTGTCAGAAACTCGTCTAATTACACCCTTTTGAGATGAATCAGCCGGGGCTTTTGAGGATGTGGAAGGGTTCTCATAGCCAAGTCCCTTCTTATTAATCGTTGTTCGAAAATAGGTGTTCAATGCTTGAACAGTTTTAGATGATTTTGTGAAAACCTCTATTTTCTTACGCAGATTATCCTTAGATGATTTCAGACTTTCATGCAATCGGAATAGCTCATCAAATTTTGCTTGAAGAAGTTTGAAATCATCGAACTTCTTCATTTTGTTAATATCCGGTGATCTTTGATCGCTTTCTCCGATCGAAGCCTTAACTTTCAGAATGTTACATTCCTCAGTTGCCTTCTGAGCAGTTTCAGCAGATTTAAGTTCAGAGGTTTTACTGAGATCATTCTCCTTAGCAAGCTGATTATTTCTAATTCTCAGCTTGTCATTTTCAGCTTCCACTATAGCATAATTGTCTACTGCATTGGAGAGATCCTCAAGCAATTGCTCAGAGTAGAGCTGCAGGTCAATCTCCCCAGCAGGTGTGCTAATGATAGCAGGTGTAGAATTGTACGAAGCAGGTTTGGAGGTTACCTCAGATTGGTCCTCCCTGGCCATCCAGGCAGATCTCATCATCGTCCCAAGAGAATATCAGATCTTCATTTTCATAGAAGTCAACAACAACAACGATCGGTAAGTCTTCTCTGAGAGGAGTATCCGAGTCCTCGGAGGGCAGATAGGAATCGTCAATTCTGACGTGTCGACAACAACCATGGCTCTTACGTCCTATAACGTTGTTCTCTTCATTTCCTCTTTTCTTCCCTTTCTCTTGGCGTCAGTGCAGGCGGTCTGCGCTATAGTGACCTAGCTTCTCACGGTTGAAGCACGCTCCTTGATCCAATTTAACCTTTTCAGAGGGTCCGAGAACGGGTTAAGTGAGGCGTAAGTCTAGAGGGAGGGTGAATAGACTTTCGAAAAACTTTTTCGTGCGGTCGGGTGTGAGAGTAGATAGCCCGATCGAGTCTTGAGTGAATCGGTTGGATCGATAACCAACTTCTTGAAGCGCCGGAAAGCCGGATCGGTTCGGTAACTATCGATTAAGCGATGTGTGCGGGAAGCTTAAGTTTTACCCGTGAAAAACCGGTTTGTATAAATCGATTCCAAGTTTTATCTTTTTAATCGGATGACGAAATTTTAAAGCCCGATCGGATCGAAGCTTGGTGTGTCGATCTTAACTTAGAATGTATGCGCTTTAAGATTATGCGATGTGAGAGCGAGTTAATCAAAGCAAAAAAAGGCACACAAGATTTATAGTGGTTCGGACAAACCGGTCCTACGCCCACTCTTCCCTTTCACTGAGGCACCAACTTAACCGACTTAACCGATTGGACTTAGATTAGTGTGTTAGTCCAACACAAGACACCAACAGATGTTTTAAGAGTTCTCACTCAACCGATCCGTAAATCAAGATTAGAAACCCTAGATCGAATCTTGCTAAACAACTTATCCTAACTTGGGGGTTTGGGTAAGATTGTTGAGGTTCCAACTATGAAATCTTTTTTTTGCGTATAAGCGACCGATAGCTAGATGAAAAGATTTCTTGCTAAGAACTTATGGGATGAACACAATATAAAATAAGCTTTGTTGTTGTGTTCTTCGATGCGGAAATCGATTATAGTTTGAGCTTCTAGATTATGTTGTTTGTCCAAGCATTTCCGTATCTCACTCAAGTGTGATCCCATATTTATAGACCTTGAGATCAAAGAGCCGTTGGAGAGCAATTTGAATCTCGAGGCTATTTTAGGTAGAGTTGCGCAGCTTGATGTGGCGTCTTGAGAAGCGGCATGGTGAAAAGCGTGAATGTGTATTTTATAGCCGTTTGAGAGAGCAACATCGAATCCGCGATATCGGCTCTGTTCATACGTGTTTCTTCCTTATATTGGATGAAAGCCTTGCTTTTGCAAGTGTTGTTCCTCCAACTAAGGTTGGTATTCTTCTTGTTTAGATCGCAGGGCGTATGATAAGATGAAACGTTTTTTTTTTCATCTTATGAGTCGATCCGATCGATCTGAATCGATCGATCCCCGATGGAGTCTTCGGCGCTGTTGACTTAGCTTCAACCTGGCCGACTCGGGCCGATGTAGGTCTTCCGGTCTTATCTTCTTGAAGTCATCGATCTTGAGTATTGGAGGTTTGAGCTTCATGACTTCATTGAGTTATCGACTAGATCGATTCGTCGATCTTGATTCGGGTTTAGCGATACGCTCGTCGGGATATCGAACTTTCTTCCGATTCTTCAGATTCGACCTTTACATATTGAGTTCCCCTCAATATGTGACCTATCTATTACATCGTTTTTCTATACAATCATTATCAACCGGTCTCCTATAGCAATAATGTAAACATCGATCTAACAGTCCGACCGGGTCCTATTACATGTGTTTTTGGAACTTTCATCAAAACTATAAATTTCCCAACAATTTCCCCATTTTTGATGAAACCAAAACACTTGAGAAAACAAAAGATTGATAAGTATAGAACGGTTAAAAAAGCAAATGTCGAAAAACAAAGAGATTTTGTCTTGGGATCAGAAAAATAAACTTTTCATTAGATATGATGATTACATGTTACATCAGAAAAGTTTTGAATTTAAAAGCTGCTGATCCCTAGACGTCTTCTGAATCTTCACTCCTTGGGCTTGTATCCTTCTGGCATTTCTCTTTGGTCTTGTGGAATGTTGAAAATCGATAGAGTTTCCATTTGACATCGCTTTATGCGCACTTGATCGATTATCGTGATTTGCTCAAGATGTCAAAGTAGAATCTCTCAAATGCCGATCTGTCAAATGAGCCATCGCCTTCTTTGAGTATATTAACAGATCATACTCTTGGCGAGATATCTTTACATTTATAAGCTTGGCTTCATTTTCCGAGATACTTGAGAAAGTGCGGATATTTATTCTCAGAACCGGTTGAGGAACTCATCATCTGGTGATTCTTCTTTTGGAACAAGATCAAGGACAAAGGCATCTAGAAGCCATTCACTTCTGATCTTATTCCATTCCTCAAACCTCTTAGCGTGTGCAGCATTTTTTGGTATGATCTAAATCGACTCTTTGCCGGGTGGCCCGAGGTTCAGTGCGATTTTTCAGTTAATCCTTTCTTAGCCCTTGATTTGAACTTCTGTTTCAACCCATACCTTGTGCCCGTTTTTTTTCACGTCCTTCTTTCTTCTTGACCATACGCTCTTTGGACAATTTTTACTAGCTAGCTCTTATCACCAGATGTCGACTTTGTCTTCTGGTGACTTTCCGGTGCGAGTATGTTGGTCGATTTTGATGTTCGGCACCAAGGCATGACCTTTCTTGCAATTGAGCTTTGTCCATGGGCCTTGTCTTCGATGTGTCGGTTGGTTTCTCGAGATCCTTCCCTTTTTGGTTTGATCAAAAAGCGCATTGAGGTGGGAAGTCGAGACCCAAAGTTGATTGACAATGCTCGATTTAGATCATTAGCAGATAAACACGAAGTTTGAGTGTCGGATTACGAGCAGTTATGTATTCTTTCTTGGCGATTTCCATTGTAGCGAGAGTGTCAAATCATTTTGTCAAATTTCTCTTCGATAACTCGAGCCTTTTTTCTCGGTGGCGTCGAGAAAAGAAGATTGATTTTGATCCTTTTGTTTGACTTGTCATCAAGCCCGATTTTTGTAAGCTCGGAGACATGGTGGTCATGGATTGGGAGAACTGATCTCTCATTGCTTCGATTTGTTTGAGACTGGTTTGTCTCTGATCAGTTAGCACTCCCTCAATCTCTTCTTTCAGGAGATCTTTGAGACAAGATCTGATCTCCTGAAGTTGATCCGTGGTGATTTGAGATGTAGGAATTGGATCCATCACTTGATCAGGTTCAGTTGTTTGTGCCTCCAGTGGTTGGTCGTGAAACTATGACACGGTTCCACTTTCATCGGCAGCTCTCGCATTTTCTATTTCGGCGTCATTTCGGAGCTTCTGAGCGGTTTCGGCTTTTTTCTTCTTAAGCAATTCCAACTTCCTGTGGGTTATGGATTTAAAAGCACGATCAAGTAGCAGTTAATACATGTACCCCACGTCCGCATTAAATGATTTGCAGAGTACACGTCACAAGGATAGTGGGTACAGTAAGGCAAATAATATCAGATACGATCCGATAAATAAGTAAAGAACAAGAGACGAGAGATGCGTATCTGGTTGACTGATGTTGTTATCAGTCAATATTACTTGTCAATGTTGATTCCACTTGTTGATCTTAATCATTCTGCCTAAGCCTTAAGAAATTTCCCAACTGATCCTTTTAACTGATCTTCTCCAGTTGCATCTGATTTGTTGAAACTTCAGGCTTAGCTGATCTTTCCTTGAGTACGTCTGATTTCCCTTTTGATCCTCCTTGATCAGTTGAAGTTCCCCTTCAACCGATATTTTCGATATAGACCGATATATCGATTTATTGGAGTTTCAAGCTCAGCTGATCTCTCTCATCTGATCATGCTTGTAAGTAATCAGATTTTGGTTAACCTCATCTGATTCTTTTCAGATTAAGCCAATTCTTGGGATAAGTGTTACCGCCAAAACTTAGTCTAGAGTAGTAGCTTCTATTCCCAAAGTAGGCGTGATTGACATGCGTAAATATCGCCCGAATCTCTCGATATGTCAATCAACCGTAAATTTATCCAATTATCGATCGGCGTGATTTCTACACTCATCCTTTTTGATGCAAATTTCTCGGATAGGCTTCTTGAAATGAAAATTGCATTTGCATCCTTGCTTGGCCTCTATAAATTGGACCAATGTTTTACACAACATCACCCATTCACCATACTTATCTTCTTTGTAAGAATCATGTATCTTGGTGAACCCTTGTTTCCGGTGAGACTTCCGGCAAACACTTTTACACCCTTTTATATGGTTTCATCTTCTCAAATCAACCCTTTGCATCCCTTATTCTTTGTTTTTTTCATCATCTTCGATTTCACATACGATTCTTTTGCAAGGCTTCTCTACCACTGGGCGGCGGATCTCTTTGTTAACCGAGAAGACACTTCTCCTAACCGTATGCACCTTGTGTGTCTATCACGGATAGCGTAACGGAACCATCGGACTTAGTGCGGTATAAAATATCGACACATGTGCCCATGAGATCGATGACCAACTCTTTGGCACACGTGCTCCATTCAACAGTGGAGAGCCCTACTAATCCCCTCCTTTTAGGGCTCAGGCTTAAGAATCCTATCAAGGCCTCTGTCGCTCCAGTTTTCTTGATCTTGACTTTTCGCGCCTTGGGATTACGTTCTTTAAAGCCTCTCTCACCCCTTGTTAAGTGGGGAAAATGAGAGTTTAAAATCTCTCTTTCCTTCTTCACGGGGTTAGGATGAGGTTTAGGGTTATAGGTTTAGGATTTTGGTTAACATTTATGTCTTGACCTCAAGGTCTTCTTGTACTTGTAACTTCGTAATGTAACCTCACCTTTGGGTTTTTATCAATGAAAAGTTACATTATTTCATTGTTGTGTGTAAATTCCTGCTTTCTTATGCGATTGATAGCTTCTTAATCTCTGAATCTTGCTTGTTGAATATCAGCTAAAACGAATCACAAAGAAATACTATAACCAAATTTGATTTAATCAGATAATCCTTTAAACTGAGCATTTTTCTTAAATCTGATAAACCTTGAATCTGATCAGTTCCTTTAAACTGATAGACTTTAAATCTGATACACTAAAATCTGATCAGTTCCTTTGGATCTGGTAGCGTGTATGTCTGATCGATTTTTTTGCTTATCGATCTCTTGAGATCGGTTAAGATACCAAACTCAACTGATTTCTCTCGATCTCGTTAGTCTCTTAACCAGCTAGTTCTGGAGAGCATTCCATCAAACATTTTCGGTGACATTTCTCCAAGATCTAGAAGTCCTAGCTCATTGCATAAATCTCTGAATCTGATCTCAGCTAGTGGCTTGGTTAGAATATCAGCCTTCTGTATATCAGTATGAATCTTTTCCATTCTGATATTCTTCTTTTCAACGTGATCTCTTATGAAGTGGTGTCTGACATCCACATGCTTGCATCTTGTATGTAGAACCGGATTTCGAAAGTGATTGCAATAAAGACTATCTTGTCGCGAGAATATAGGTACGTTCTTAGCTACAATGTTGTAATCCTCACCGCCGACCGAGGCGAGTAGTTGGGAACAACGACTTCCCCGCAGACCATATATTACGCTTGGTTGTTGATGTCATGAATCGATGTTTGCTTCTTTGAAAACCACGAGATCAGTTTACTTCCTAAGAACTGACATGTTCCTGAGGTTGATTTTCTGTCGATCTTGCAACCTCCATAATCAGAATCAGAATACCCACTAAGCTCTAGATTATCATCTGATGGGTAGAATAAACCAAGGTTTATTGTTCCCTTCAGATACTTAAGAATCCGCTTAGCTGCTTCTAGGTGGCTGACCATTGGATTTGCTTGAAATCTTGCACATACACCCTTCGCAAAAAGTGATATCCGGTCTCTTTGGCGGTCGGGTATAATAAAGATCCAATGAGAGCCCTATATTCCTTCTGATTTGTTTTCTGACCGGCCTCATCTGGATCCATCTTGAATCCAGTCATCATAGGAATTTTGGCTTCCTTACTATTTTGAATTCCAAACTTAGCCAAAAGATTCCTAGTGTACTTTGCTTCATGAGATGAATATCCTTCCGAACTTTGTTTAACTTGGAGACCTAGAAAGTAATTCATCTGACCCATCATGGACATCTCGAATTTCCCTTGCATCAGTTTGCTGAATCTTTCACATAGGTTCTTGTTTGGAGATCCGAAGATGATGTCGTCCACGTAAATCTGAACCATCAGAATATCTTCTCCATCTTCTATTCTGAATAAGGTTCTGTCCACTGTTCCTTTAGTGAACCCACTTTCGATCAAGAACTGAGAGAGTGTATCATACCGGTGCTCTCATGAACTGTTTGAGCCATAAAGAGCTTTTCTTAAACGATACACTTGGTTGCCTTTTTTCAAAGCACGGAGGTTGTTCGACATAAACTTCCTCCGCTAGTACCCCGTTTAAGAAAGCACTCTTTCGTCCATCGATACCAGATGAACCCTCTGTGGGAAGCATAAGCGAAAGCTTGACCGAATGGCTTCAAGGCGGCGGCCCGGTGCAAAGGTCTCATCGTAATCAATTCCTTCCGATTGTGAATACCCCCTTAGCAACAAGTCTTGCCTTATTTACGGTGATAACATTTTTCTCATCTCTCTTGTTCTTGAAGATCCATTTCGTGCCAATTACGTCTTGATGACTGGTGCATCTACTAGTTCCCATACTTCATTTCTCTCGAATGTTCACTCCTCCTGCATGGCTAGAATCCGGTTTCGTCTTGTAATGCTTCCTCGATTGTAGTTGGTTCCTTCATAGACGGATAATGACAATACATGGCACTTTCACCAATCGATGTCTAGTTTTAATTTTATCGAGACGGGTCTCCAATTATCGATCGGTTGGATGATTTGGTTATCCAGTCATACATTACGATTTGCGTCGGTTTTGAGAACATCGTCCGTTTTCGATAAAATCTTATTACTAGTGATTGGGAGTGGTGCGAGGTTATGGTCCACTTGATAAGAACAAGTCTCGGTGATGTTGGAATCATCATGTCGCGATGTACGTTTCGTGAGAACTTCGAGAGTTCCCCGAACCGGATGGTTCGATTCTTCTTATCTCAAATTGAATCGACTTTTTTCATCGACAGGTTGTTCGTACCTTAGGATCCGATTGATCCGGTGAATCACCTAGATCCGGAATGTAAATTGATCTGATTTCGATCCTTTTTCCTTGATCGTTAGGTCGATCCATTTTCCGAATATCGAGGTTACGGTAGATCGTACTTCTTGTTACGAGGCGATTTCTCTTGATCGTAAGATGCTTCATCAAAGGTTACATGGGGTGTTTCTTCCACAACAAGGGTTCGTTTGTTGTAGACCCGAAGGCTTTGCTAGATGAGGAATACCCTAGAAATATACCCTCATCGGACTTAGCCTCAAAAGGTCTTCAACCCGACTTTTCCCATTGTTATGTATGAAACATTTGCACCCAAAAACATGGAAGTAAGAAACACGAGGTTTTACGCCCTTCCACAGTTCATAGGGTGTTTTGTAGTGAGCCTTAGTCGAGAGACATCATTACTGCGTATGGCATGCGGTGTTGATTATACGCTTGAAAACGGTTTGGTATCGCATGTTAAATTTAACATTGTTCGGCGAATTTTTCTTTGAGAGTTCTGTTTCTCCGATTCGGCTACTCCATTCTGTTGTGGCGTCCTCGCGAATCGATGTTTCATCTCAGTATACCAAACTTAGAGCAAAAATCGATAATAAAGGAGTTCGTAAATTGCGTACCTTTATCTCGATCGATTTTTACTCTACCGACACCCTTCTCATTTTGTAATCTTCTTAGCAGACTCGGGTATCTTGGTTGTCGTCTCATTCTTCTTATGTAAGAATATAACCTGTAAACTTGGAATAGTCATCCACGATTACGAGTGTATTCAAGGTCCGTTGAGATCGACCGGGTGTAACTTGGTCCAAACAGATCCATATATGAATTTAAAATTACTCTCTTTGGATCTTTGGTCAGGAAATTCCTTTGAATGAAACTTTGACTGTTTTTCCTTCCGACATGCAAAGATACATGTCGATCCTTTGAGAACACTTCATTGGAAGTCCTTCCACTAGAGACATCCTAGCTATCTTATTAAGAGTTTTAAAGTTAGGATGGCTCATTCTTTTTTGTGCCGAGCCAACCGCTACTTTTGGAACTCTTAACAATCGGGCATGCATTTCTTGGACAACTGTTCCAATCACCGTGTAGATCGTCCTTTTCTTGAACCGATTAGCAATATCTCGTTGAGTGACTCGATTCTTGATAGTGCATTGATCGATCGAGAACTCAACACTTGAATCCGTTGTCGCAGAAATTGAAACCGATAATAGGTTGTGCTTCGGACCTTCGACAAACGAGACTCCGATTACTTGTACATCATCATTCTCTAAGGTTCCAAACCCTTTGGTATAACCAAAGTTATCATCACCGAAAAGAGTACACGCTGGCCTTTCATTTCTATGTAGGGCGAGGAGATGTTTGCTTCAAATCATGTGCCTTGAGCATCCACTATCGATGTACCGGATAGTTGCTTGCACACCTCCTTTGTTGGCGGACCGCGAACACCGCAATCGATCGGGTTTTAGGTACCCCTTTCGGATTGGGTCCCGAGGGGTTAGGTTTGGATTTGGGGATCCATACAAACAGAAAGCACTTCTATGGTGATCGGTCGGATCGAAGGCCTGATTTGTCTCCCATACTGTCAACATAATCATACTTATCCTCATATGCTTTTCGATTTGTATGATTACTTGTGTGAACCTTGGATGACTTAGAAGACTTATGATTTACCTTTTCGGTTTGTCTTCTTTTTATCCGATTGTGGTTCAGTGAGATAGCCTAAATTTCGACTATAGGGGTAGGTAATGATCGCTACCATCAAAAGATTCATATCCTTTAGCAGATAGATGGTTTTCATGATTTTACGAAGCATGCTTATTAGGCGGTGACCTTGGTTGGTCTCGATTAGACTTCCCTTTTGTAGGTTGTCTTTTCGATTCGATCCATTGATCGGGTTGAGGTTTCTTCGTAAGAACTGGGTTCTTCCGTTGATTCTCGGTACCGATGCTTTTACCGGTTGGGGTCCATTTTCATTTCCTTTTCGGTTAGGCACTTGCTTTTTTACCCTTCTCAAGCGGTCTCTTACCCCTATTAGATACAAGTTTAGCTTTTGGTGTATCTTTTTGAAATTAAATTGTCGATTACACCTTTACGAGATGAATCGATCGGGCTTTTTTGAGGATGTGGAGGGTTTCTCATAGCCAAGTCCCTCCTTATCAATCTTTACTCGAAAATAGGCGTTCATGTCTTTAACGGTTTGAGATGATTTTGAAAAAAACATCTATTTTCTTACGCAGATTTTCCTCGAGAGGATTTCGGACTTTCATGCATTCGGAATAGCTCATCGAATTTTGCTTGCAAGATTTTGAAGTCATCGACTTCTTTGTCTGTTAATTTCCATCTGTTCTTTGATCTGCTTTTCACGATCGAAGCTTTAACCGAGAATTTTAAATTCCTCGGTTACCTTTCCTCGACGGCGATTCGGTGATCTAAGTTGAGAGGTTTTTCGAGATCATTTTCTTGACAAAGTCGATTATTTACGATCCTCGACTTATCATTCTCGGCTTCACAATAGCATAAGTTTCTCTTTGCATTGGAGAGATCTTCAAGCAATTACTTTCTGAGTAGAGCTGTGGTCAATCTCCCCCCGGTGTGCTAATGATAGCGGTGTAAAGCGAAGCGAAAGGGGTTTGGAGGTTACCTCGATTTGGTCCTCCCTGGCCATCAGCAGAGTTCATTATCATCGACGAGAATATCAGATCTTCACTTTCATAGAAGTCGACGGCATCGCTGATCGGTGAAGTCTTCTCTGAGAGGAGTATCGAGTCCTCGGAGGCGAGATAGGAATCGTCAATTTCGACGTATCGGCAACCATAGCTCTTACGTCTCTATACCGTTGCTCTCTTTTGTTCCTCTTTTCTTCCCCTCTCTCGGCGTCCAGTGCAGGCGATCTGTCTTATAGTGACTGGCTTCTCACGATTGAAGCACGCTCCTGGATCCACCGTTCCTTTCCTTCGGGTGAATCACTCCTTCTGTATGACCTATCAGGTGATTTCCCTTCGATAGTAGTGCGAGTTTCTTCTATCTGATTGGTTATCTCTTCCTTCCTCCGTCTGACTATCTCTTTCCCTTTCATCTCTGTGATCCCTCCGATCATCAGATCTGGTTCTTCTGGAGATCTATTGTCTGATCTCCTATCTCGTCCTCGGCTATGTTGATAGTCCTTATAAAATCTTCGATACTTACCAAGTTGTATATCTGACTTCTCAAGCTTCCCGGTAAGCAACGCGATCTGATTACCCTGACTTAATATATTTCCAATGGGTTCATTGGCCTTTGTTCTGCTACTGGTTGCCTTGAAAGCAACTGATTTTGAAGTCGAGGTTTCAGCAGGGACCTCGTCTTCATCAGCTTGACCTCTTTCAATCAGGTCGAACTCGTGAGCTTTAAGACTCAAGAACAAGCTACTAGGTTTCATTCTTGAAATGTCCTGGCAATCTTTGATTACCGTGACCTTCATGTCCCACTTCTTGGTGAGAGACCTTAGGATCTTATAGTTGATATCTTTATCAGACATCTCTCTACCAAGTTCTCGAAGCTTGTTTATAGACATTGTAATTCTTCCATCGAGTTCGTTGATGGTTTCGTTGGGCAGCATCTTCAGTTTCTCGAACTTCACCAGTTCGGCTTGAAGACGGCTGTCTTTTATCTGTTCATTTCCCTCGCAGATCTCAGCCAGAGTATCCCACATTGCTTTCGCAGATTTGAGATACTTAATCTTCTCTTTGGTGACCTTATCCATTGTCTTCATGATGATATGTCTTGCAATGGTGTCGAGTATGCACGGTTTTCTTTTTCTTCGTGTCCATCGTTTGGGCTTTTTTAAATACAAGACTTCCGTGGGAAAGTGCGGATCTCCTCCATTGCAGGATTGTCGTAGTAAATGATGATGGGTCCTCTCGATGACTTCCATCATTACGCCCTTCGATCGAGCCTAGATGGTTGGACATATATATGGCCCAATCTGCATACTCATCAATTGAGAACTTTGGCGGATCATGATACATCTGGGACGTGTTATCCATCCGAAAGTGATTTTGGAAAATGAATGAGTTTTTTTTTTTTTTTAAAAACGGTTTTTCAAGATCGATTCGATTGACCACAATGACACGAGTCGATTGGTCGGAAGAACCAACCGCCTCGATACCACTTGTAGGTCCCGAACGGGTTAAGTGAGGCGAAGTCTAGAGTGGGGGTGAATAGACTTCGAAAAACTTTTTTTAAAGCAGATCGGTGAGAGCGATAGCTTTGATCAGTCTTGAGTGAGTCGGTTAGGTTCGATAACCAACTTATCGAACGCCGAAAAGCGGTCGGTTCGGTAACTATCAGATTAACTGATGTGTGCGGAAGCTTAAGTTTTACCCGTGAAAAACCAGTTTGTATAAATCAGATTCCAAGTTTTATCTTTTTAATCAGATGACGAAATTTCAGCCCGTCGGATCGTAAGCTTGGTCTTTTCGATCTTAACTTAGAATGTATGCGCTTTTAAGATTGTGCGATGTGAGAGCGATTAATCAAAGCAAATAAAGGCACACAAGATTTATAGTGGTTCGGACAAACCAATCCTACGTCCACTCTTCCCTTTCACAAGGGCACCAACTTAACCGACTTAACCGATTTGGACTTAGATTAGTGTGTTAGTCCAACACAAGACACCAACAGATGTTTTAAGAGTTCTCACTCAACCGATCGTAAATCAAGATTAGAAACCCTAGATCGAATCTTGCTAAACAACTTATCCTAACTTGGGGGTTTGGGTAAGATTGTTGAGGTTCCAACTATGAAATCTTTTTTCTTGCGTATAAGCGACTCGATAGCTAGATGAAAAAATTTCTTGCTAAGAACTTATGGGATGAACACAATATAAAATAAGCTTGTTGTTGTGTTCTTCGTATGAAATCGACTATAGTTTGAGCTTCTTGATTATGTTGTTTGTCCAAGCATTTCCAGTATCTCACTCTGAAGTGTGATCCCATATTTATAGACCTTGAGATCAAAAGAGCCGTTGGAGAGCAATTTGAATCTCAAGGTTATTTTAAATAGAGTTCTTGAGCTTGATGTGGCGTCTTGAGAGCGGCGGCATGGTGAAAAGCGTGAATGTGTATTTTATAGCCGTTTGAGAGAGCAACATCGAATCCGCGAGTATCGACTCTGTTCATACGTGTTTCTTCCTTATTGGATGAAAGCCTTGCTTTGCAAAAGTGTTGTTCCTCCAACTAAGGTTGGTATTCTTCTTGTTTAGATCGCAGACGTATGATAAGATGAAACATCGTTTTTCATCTTATGAGCCGATCCGATCGATCTGACCCGATCGATCCACGATGGAGTCTTCTGGCGCTGTTGACTTAGCTTCAACCGGGTGACTGGCCGATGTAGGTCTTCCGGTCTTATCTTCCGGAAGTCATCGATCTTCGAGTATTGGAGGTTTGAGCTTCATGACTTCATTTGAGTTATCGACTAGATCGATTCGTCGATCTTGATTCGGGTTTAGCATTCGCTTTTTGTCGGATATCGACTTTCTTCGATTCTTCAGATCGACCTTTACATATTGAGTTCCCCTCAATATGTGACCTATCTATTACATCGATTTTTCTATACAATCATTATCAATTGGTCTCCTATAGCGATAATGTAAACATCGATCATTAACAGTCCGATTGGTCCTATTACATGTGTTTTGGAACTTTCATCAAAACTATAAATTTCCCAACACTTTCCTTCGGTGTGAATCACTCAAAATCGTCTGTATGACCTATCGGTGACTTCCTTTTTCGATAGTAGTCCGAGCTTCTTACATGCGATTGGTTATCTCTTCCTTCTTGATCTCGATTATCTCTTTTCCTTTCATCTCTGTGATCCCTCCGATCATCGAATCGGTTCTTTCGGAGATCCATTGGCTGATCTCCTATCTCTCCCCATTTATGTTGATAGTCCTTATAAAATCTTCGATACTTACCAAGTTGGACGTTCGACTTCTCAAGCATCCTGGTAAGCAGAGCGATATGTTCTGCCTGACTCATTATATTCCCAACAGGTTCTTTGGCCTTCGTTCTGCTGCTGGTTTCCTTAAAAGCAACTGATTTTGAAGTTGAGGCTTGGCGGGCACCTCATCTTCATCGAACTTGTCCTCTTTCAATCAAATCGAACTCGTGAGATTTAAGGCTCAAGAACAAGCTACTTGGCTTCATTTTTGAAATGTCTTGGCAATCCTTGATTACCGTGACCTTCATGTCTCATTTCTTGGTGAGAGACCTTAAAATTTTGTAGTTGATATCTTTATCAGACATCTCTCTACCAAGTTCTCGAAGCTTGTTTATTGACATCGTAATCCTTCCATCGAGTTCGTTGATGGTTTCGTTAGGCAGCATCTTTAATTTTTCGAACTTTACCGGTTCGACTGCAGACTATTTGTTTTTTTATCATTCATTTCCCTCGATATCTCGGCCCGGAGTATCCCACATTGCTTTCCTGATTTGAGATACTTAATCTTTTCCTTGGTGACCTTATCCATTGTTTTCATGATAATGTGCCTTGCGATAGTATCTAGAGTGTGCGGCTTTTCTTTCCTCTGCATCCATCAAAGGTGGGCTGAAGCAAGACAAGACTTCCGGGCAAAAGCTTCGGATCTCCTCCAAGCTGCGGGGTTGTCGTAATATATGATGATGGGTCCTCTTTTGATGACTTCCATCATTCGCGCCTTGATCGAACCTAGATGGTTGGACATATATATGGCCTAACTGCATACTCATCGATTGAGAACTTCGGCAGATCATGATACATTCTGAGGTGTTATCCATGCCGAGTGATTTTGGAAAATGAATGAGTTTTAAAAGCGGTTTTTCAAGATCGATTCGATCGACCACAAAGATTCTTCCTCAAGAATCGATGATACACAAAGTCAAGGGTCGAGAGAACCAATGACTCCGATACCACTGTAGGTAGGTCGAGCGGGTTTTGTGAGGGCGTAAGTCTAGAGGGAGGGTGAATAGACTTCAAAACTTTTGTGCAAATCGGTGAGGGTGGGGCGATTAACCTAATCGAGTGTGAGTGAATCGGTTTGGTCGATAACCAACTTCTTGATTACTGAAAAGGCGATCGGTTTGGTAACTATCGATTTAAGCGATGTGAGTGAAGCTTTAAGTTTTACCCGTGTGAAAAACCGGTTTTTGATAAATCGATTCCAAAGTTATTCTTTTAATCGGTTTGATCAAGTGTCAAGTTTGATCGGATCGAAGCTTGGTGCTAAGCGATCTCAACTTGGAATATGTATGCGCTTTAAAAGGTAGTGTGTGATTGTGTAATCGTTAATCAAAGCGGTAAAAGGCACACAAGATTTATAGTGGTTCGGACAATCCATCGTCCTACGCCCACTCTTCCCTATCACAAAGGGCACCTACTTAACCAATTGGACTTTGTTTTATGTGTAAGTCCAACACGATTACACCAACTAGATGTTTAAGGAGTTCACACTCAACCGATCCGAGAGATCGAACTAGAAACCCTGAGTCGAAATCTTGCTAAACAACTTAACCTAACTTGGGGGTTTGGGTAAGATTGTTTTGGTTCCAACTATGAAATCTTTTTCTTTGAGTAGTTATAAGCGACCTATGACTAGATGAAAAGATTTCTATGCTAAGAACTTATGGGATGAACACTTAATAAAAATTAATCTTCTTGTTCGTGTTCTTGTGCGGAAATCTGATATTAGCTTGAGCTTCTTGATTGTTCAGCATTTTCATTTTTTTTTTTTTTTACTCTAAAGTGTAATCCCATATATATAGACCTTGAAATCAAAGAGCCGTTGGAGAGCAATTTGAATTTCGGGCTATATTTGGTGACTTTTGAGCTTGATGTGACGAGCTTTAGAAGCGGCATGGCCAAAAGCGTGAATTTGTACTTTGTAGCCGTTCTGAGAGAGGTAGCATCAAATCCCATAATTGAAGCTCCGATCATCGTGTCTTGTTCTTATTGGATAGCAGACTCACTTTTCAGTGTTGTTCTTCCAACTACGCTTAACATTCTTCTTGTTCAGATCATAGACGTATGATTAGGTGAAACATCAGATTTCACTGGTGGTGACTTTGATCGATCTGAATCGATCGATCTACGATAGAGTCTTCGGATCTTGGGTTGGCTTAGCTTCAATGGCGAGACTCGACTAATGTAGGTCTTACGGTGCGATCTTGAGTATTTGAGTTTGATCTTTATGACTTTATTTGAGATATCGACCAAATCGTAAGCGATCGATCTTTATTCTTGTCTTGCATTACGGCTGTCGGATATCATTTGTCCTTTGAGTCTTGGGATCGACCTATACATATTGAGTTTCCCCCTCAATATGTGACCTATCTATTTCATCGGTTGTTCTATACAATCATTATCAACCTGGTTTCCTATTGCGGGTAATATAAACATCGACCCAATTAACGGAATCATTGGTCCTATTACATGTGTTTTTGGAACTTTCATCAAAACTATAAATTTCCCAACATTATCTGATCCAAGCAACTCAGGATCTCTGACACTCAGGACTCAGTTGGGATTATCTGAGGTATCGAAAGCGACTCGGGATCACCATGTCTCGATGAGACTTTGACTCGAGGCGATTTGTGCTTCTCGTAACCTAATCTTCGAGGATTATCGACCCAAGTGACCTCAAGAAGAAAAAGTTTTAAAAACTCTTGAACACGTGTATTCCCCCATACACGTGTAAGACTCGATTTTCACCGGGGACCAACAAGTGGTATCGGAAGCAAATGGTTCAACTTGACCCACCTGCTTTGTTGACCAAAGTTTTATTTTCTAAAAATACTTGTGGTCTATCTGAACTGATCTTATTTGCTGAAATTTTTTCTAAAAAAAAAAATCAGACATCATGCCTTCTACGAAGCTTACCATGTTCTCACTTGAGAAATATGATTTGTGGAAATTAAGAATGCAGACTCATTTGTATTCTAAGCATGAAAGAATGTGGAGAGTGGTTACTGAAGGACCATTCCAATTCAATATTGTGAATCCCAGAGTTACAGAAGATGAGAGAAATGATTCCAGGAATGAATTGCCAAAGTCAGATGATCAACTTACTCCTGATCAGAGAAAGTTAGTCAATCTTGACTATATTGCCAAAGATACAATCTATAGCACTATTGATGATGGTGTTATGAGGAAGATCTCTCACTGTGAGAATTCAAAGGAAATATGGGATACACTTGCTGAGATTGCTCAAGAAGAAAAGGAGTCTGAAGAAAGTTCCAGCTCCTCAGTAGAAATGTGCTCAGAAAGTGACAGAGATGACATCTGTCTCATGGCTGTAGGAGAGGTAAGTTCTTCTATCTCTGTTGTTGCTCCTACATTAGCACAAGAGTCTTCAAGTTTCGTAAAATGACCAATTTGACTCGATGGATTCTTTTGAGAATCTTATGAAGGATTATTTTTTTTTACAAGAACCGCTAAATGAAACTCAAGAGCGAGAATAAAGGAATCAAGGTCGAAAATCTAAAATGGAAAGACTCTAGCAAAACCGAGATCACTTCTCAATTAATGGGAGCTCTTGATGAATCGGATGTTCGAAAGTACAACTCTCGAGAAAGAGAAGTTGATAATGACCCTAATCGAAAAGCTAGAGAAATCCATTGAAGAGATTCAAATTGATCGTAACTAAGTTCAATGACCTCTCGAGAAGCATGAAACTCTACTGAATCTGTGAGGATAGTGCATGAAGAAGTTAACTATATTGAATCTGCATCTAAAGTAATAGATGAAATTGAGTTACCAGAGAGATCCGCCACTATAACATCCGGATTGAGATACATTCGGGGAACCTCACAAGGTCATCGAATCTTTGCATCAAGTAGCAAGAAGACAATCTTTGTTAAATCAGTGGCACCTACTCTTCAAACTGAAGAAATGCCCAAGGTGCTAGACAAGGGAAAAGGACCTATGGTACCAGTAAAACTGAATGATCAGGTGAGAAAGTCCAAACCTCAGGTGAAGGCTAGAAAACCTGAGCACTCAGTTGGAAAGTTTCAGGCAAGTACTTCAAAGCCTCAGGCTAAGAATGCAAACTGAAAGGCTCCACACTGAACCATCAGAGGAATCCTCAGATGAGAAACACTCAGCAGAGACATTCTCAACTGAAGAGACCAAGTCCTCAGTTCACTGAAAGACCCAGATTTCAGTACAGGCAACCTGAACCCCACTTGCCTAAGGGTAAAGGTTACCTAAACCCTAGTCATCAAAGATTTAGACCTGCTGCACAAAAGCCTAAGCATCTGAACAAAAGGCCTGAACCAAAGAAGAATTCAAAAGTCCATGTTCATGCTAAAGCTAGCACACATACACAGAAGACTGCTAAGGCACCCAAAGTAGTGAATGTGTATGTTGATGTTTATGGAAGACAAATTAGCCACTCTAAAGTGATTAGAGTTGTCAGGCAGATTTGGATTCCTAAAGGTACAACTAACCAAATAGGACCCTATACCAAGTGGGTACCACAGATCTAATCTGTTTTTCAGGAAAATAGAAAAAGGCACTGAACTGAATGAAGATATCAATAGCCCTGTTGAAAGAAGATCTGAGATGTCATTGTTGGAAGATGAATCTCCTTCATGGACTTCAAGAGAAATCAAGCTGAAGAAGGAACTTCGTCAGAGATCATGTCGAGAAGAATGACATAAGGATGGAGAAAATTCACACTGATAAGCAGAGAGCTGATATCTTGACTAAACCTTTGGCTGAATCAAGATTTCAGGAACTTTCACTTGAATTAGGGATGTTAGATCCAGGTGTATAGAGTAAAATCTGAAAAATTGAAGGTTTTCAGATGCATGAAGTTTTTCTCAGAATTCTACTGAGAAGCTCAGGATAAAATGGAAATACTGAACTGAGTCTCAGGAAACTCAAATTTACTGAAGGTCAGTACTCAGTGTTATACTGAACCCATTCAGTACTCAGTATTATACTGACATTTTATCAAGGTCAGTACTCAGTAAGACTGTTAGAGATAAATTAGTCTGAAGAAGTAATGACTCATGCGACTCATTTATTGCTTAAGTAAAGCTCAGTAATCATTTGCAATAAATATAAAACACCTGAGGAATGTTTTGGGCGGGATCGTTTTAAATTCCGAAGAAGGTCAACAATCATTTAATGCTCTGTTACATTAATGACCAATGAGGATGTTTTGGCGGCTTACTTTTCGGAGATCGTCTGTTCGTATACCTGATTAATCGGAGATTAATCTCAACCGTTGCTTTTCACCTAACCAACGCGATTCCCCACGATCTCAAAACTATTTATACCCCAATAAGCCATTCAAGCCAAATTTTTATCAAACCCTTCGTTCCCAAATCCTCTGCAAATAAATCCCCTTTGCCCAGAAATTCCCAAACCCTAAAGCTTCATTTCTTCAATCAATCTCTAAAATGGCCCCAACCTTGTTCGAGAGATTAGCCAAAACCAACAAGCCTTGGTACGAGTTCGTTGTCTCACTCGATGGCACAACCAACTCAAAGCCAGAAGAGGAGGCTCTGCATATGATTCGACTGGCTAAACTCACCCATCTAGTCGCAAGCCGACCAGACCAGGAGTACGCAAAAGAGGTAATCGAATTCATCTGTAACTTGAGGATAGATGAAGAGGATGGTATGCATTCTTCGATTACCGTATCACATCTAGAGCATTCGTCCAAATACATCGATTTTGAGAGGGAATTGTACATAATTCCAAAGAATTTAAATGATGCTTTTGAGCTCTGTGATAAAGGAGAGGATCCTTCTGTATATATGTTGGGTAGAGAGCAGGAGTATTTAGATAGGATTGCTGAGAATCCTGTGAAATTTGAGGCTACACTGCATAAAAGGCATTTGAAGCCACAATATCGTGTTTTGATGGATATTGTGAGCAAAAGCATCATGAGTCTTGCGGGGAGTTTTGAGCAGATCAGTACCCCGAAGCTCAGACTGATGGCGGCAATCGAGGCTTCTCCCACCACTGACTTCAACTGGCTGAAATTCTTGATTCTGACGGTGACGGAGCAAGCCAAAGTCTTCAAGAAGGTTGACGGGGCAATTTCAATAAAAGGCAAGATCCACCATGCCACCAAAATAGCCTATATTTTGGAGATGTGCAGAGAGGAGGAGGATATCTTCGCCAATTCGACCCCATTCCCTAAGTCCAAAGTTCTCTTCAAGCCCATTGCTGTGAAGAAGCAGGCCATCTGAGGGAAGAAGGAAAAGAAAGTAGAATCACTAAAAGCTGCTGCTGCTGAAGAGACTCAACAAACCAGGGGGAAGGTTTTGTTGGAGGCAAAGATGGAGTAGGGTGCAAAAATGATGAAGCAGAAGAACCTTGCCCCAAAGCGCAGAAGATTGGTAGTTCTCACCGATGAAGATGGCAGTGATTCTGAGGAGATTCAACCTAAGGGCCAAACCGATCAGAGTTCACCATTGCAAGTTTTGGCTCAGGTTATCTCTAAGGCACAAGACCAAACTGAGGAGCAGGTCTTCTCTGAGGTGCTTGAGACATCGCTCAGCTCAGACAAAATTTCTCAGGAAATTTTCAAAGGAACTCAGGCCTCAGAGATTCCTACCAAAAAAGTGCCGGCTCAGACAGCAGAAGAGCCAACTCAGAGTCAAACTGAGGATATGCCAGCTCAGGTCCCAGAACCCACTCAGATGCAAACTGAGGACCTGACTGTTCAACAATCAGAGGCTGCTGAGACTCAGGAGCAGAATATTCTTGATGAGCTCCTGAGTGATCTACTTCTTGATCCCTCAGCTGATGCTTCAACTGAACCAGAGAGCCCAAGATGGAAGAAGGGCGAGGCTGAAGAAGGCGAGTGGAGGATCAAGGGGGAACAGTTCATTCTTGACCGCTACCCTGAGCTCAGCTCATACCCTGATCTGCAAGATGTCTTCTTCAGATTAAGGTCGACTGTGTTCATCCTCAATCAGACTCTTCCCGAGATGCTTGATATTGATGCATTCTGAGGGGAAGACTGGTGCCTTTCTGACCGACTTCTCAGGGTTCAGGAGGACAAAGCTCAGGATGAAAAACTCCGATTTTGATGAGCTGGTTCAGAGGAAGATAGCTGAGAGGAGAGCGACTGAAGTTGGTGCCCCTAGCAGCGGAGACAAATCTCAAGATGAGATGGGGACCAACAGGGAGATGCTGAGGATCAGTCTCAGATGGAGAAGGAAACTTCTCGTGCTGATCAAACTGAAATTGGTCAACCTCAGACTGAAGCTAGCACTCTTCAGGTACCCTTTGGCACTATTAACAATTATGCCAAAGTTACTGAAAGTTCTATCTTTAATTCTGAATTGTCTGATAAATAGACTGAGGCTCAGTTGAAGACTGGAGCTCAGGATGAAGCTGAAGCTCAGGATGATCAATCAGCACAGAAGGTGCAGAAGGTTCCTGAGATTGACCTCACTCCCTTGATGGAGAAACTTGAGAAGGTTGAGCCAATGATGATCAAGATTGCTCAGATGGAAGAAACGTTGGCCAACCAAGCTCAGAAGATGGAAAGTCTTAGTCACTCTTCAGAGCTGGTGCTAATCCAAAACACTCTGACCTCACAGATGACCTCCATGGAAGATAAGCTGAATGAAAAGCTGGAGGGAGTCAAGGCTGAGGTCAATGCTGAAATGAAACAGAAGCACCAGGAGTCAACTGCATTCCTAGAGGTGAATTTGGCAGAGAGGAATGAAGTGATGATAAAATCTGCTGTTGAGGAAATGAGCTCATTGCTCATGACCAAGATGACAGAGATGTTTAAGGAAGCACTCTCTGGCCAGTTTGCCCATTTATCTGAAGAATTTTCTGTGGCCAAGAACCATCTCAGGAGGCTGGAAGACGAACAAGATCAGATAGTAGGAGAGGTTCGCTGTGTGAGCAAAGAGCAATATCACATGGACACAGCACTCTCCAGACTTCTTCCAAATTACGGTGCCAAGAAGGGGGAAAAGGTAGGTGAAGACTTCAGGAAATTATTGGCACATACTTTGAAGAAAAAGGCTCAGAAAGATGTTGAAATGTATAATTTATCCAAAGCCTTAAATGAAGTCGAAGCTACTGACAAGATGAAGTTCGCTCAGGTGGAGAAGCCTATCTACACTCGAGTTTCTGAGGAAACCATGCTTGATGTTGCAAGAGAGAAACTGAGTGCTAGAGCTAAGGTTGGAACAAGCTAGGCTGCTGCTGATTTGCCTATGAAGAGGAAAGCCTTGGGCGTCGTTCAACCTGAAAGCAAGCGCGCGAAGGCTTCTAAGCCAATCCAGAGAAAGCTGATTCTGGATGATGAAGAAACTGAAGAATCTGAGTCTCAACCTCAGAAGAAAGTCTTCAACACGAGGAATGCTCTGAAGACACTCCAGGTAGAACAAGCTAAGAAAGCTGCCGCTTCAGTCTCAGGCGTGCCTGTGATAAGAAAGAAGACTGAAGAGGAGCTAAAGCGAAGGAGTGGATTCAAGAAGTTTGCGAGCAAAAGGAGAGAGACATCAAAAGCACTGAAGTGGCCCCACATTGATAAATGGATGCCTATCAAACTCAACGATATGTGGGAAGAGGTCAAGAGAACCTTCTGGTTCTATTATGATGTGCTCAGGGAGTGGAGATGGGAAAGCTCAGATCAGAATGAAGCATTCATTGAATATCTCCTAACCTTCTATCCAAAATATCTCCAAAGCTGGATTAACCTTGCGGATGAAGGAGAGGTGCAGATAGTAGCCCCCGGTCCATATTCCTATCCTCCTCCAAGACTAGGTAATGGCTTGGTGAATGAGAAGGCCATTACTCAAGAAATTGCTCAGTATGCTGGTCAGTTGGGTTTAACAGGAAACAGTCCGGACATCATCAAGGAGAGAAATGAGCTGAAGAAGAGATTTTTCGGAATGTTCGACCTGGAGGTGCCTGCTGATGAAGTTGAAGAAATAGCAAACTGAAGAGCAAGAAGACTGAAGAGCCAAAATCTGAAGACTGAAGACTCAGAAGATTCTGTAATCTTTAAATTTTTGTTTTTTGATTTTGTTGATAAACTCATTGTAATCTGTAAACTCAAACCAATCATCAATGAAGATTTATCATTATGCTCAAAAGATAATATCTCATTATCTTATTTACATGTCTTTTATATTTGATATGTTTGAATGAATGTCTCTGAATTAATTGTTTATGGGGGAAATTGTTTAAGTATTTAGTAATGAACTACTAAGAAGATTCATTACTGAAGAAATTATTGAATGATTAATTGTTGGGAGACCCTCTGAAATTGTTGGGAAACTCATCATTGAAGGGGGAAGACTGTTGAAAATTGTTAACCAATCTTGTAATAGGATAAACTGAAACCTGAGTATAGGTTATATGTTTGTAACAAGATAGGTTTTGGCATCATCAAAAAGGGGGAAATTGTTGGGAGATGAATTTAATAAAGATATATGATTTTGATTAGATCCCAAAACCCCTGAGTATGGCATGTTCAGAATGATCTTGATAGTTGAGTCAGGATTCAGTTTTAGAGTATTCAGGATGTTATCTGCAAAATGTATAGTCAGCAGATATAGATCAGGATAGATTCTGAAGACTCTGAAGAACTCAGTATGTTTCTGAAGAAACTGAAGTTTCAGTATGAAACTTAAGTTTTGAAAACAAGATTTCAAGATTAGGAAATCGAGTATCGAAGACTCGAAATGAAACCGAGATATGAAGACTCGAGATGATCTTGAGGCGAAGACTTCGGCATGAAGAATCGATATATCTGTAAAAGACTCGAAGACTCGAAGGCGTTGAAGACTTCGAAGACCACGAAGACTCGAGAAAACTCAAGACGCAAGATCAAGATCAAGATCGAAGATCAAGAGTATCTTGAAAACCTGATGAATTTATCAAGACTTCGAATATCTTTGAATCTTTCGATATAAACTCAATGTTCCGAGGCCTAATCAATATATCTATCGAAGGATGCAACATCGGAGAAGATCGCGATTCTTAGAAAATAGATATTTGCCAAGACATTCAAATGCGCATAAAAGGAACTAAGTCGAAGTGTTGTTAAGGTTATATCAAACTCGAGTTTGTAACCAAAAGAGCCGATTGAAGGTGTCTACCTTTAACCGGAGACAAAAGTCAAAAAGAGGAAGACAACATTGCACCATACCGACAATCGACAAAATGATGGTCATTTGAAAAAAGATGTCAGATGTACAATAGTTCCAGACTGCAAAAAGTGAAGACCGGCTACATGAAAGGCTATTGCCTAAAACGTGTTAGGGAGCTTCAAACCCTAAATATAGCCGTTCCTCACACACCATAAGAGGAAACTCACGAAGCTATCTCTCCAATAGATAGTTTTCAAGAGTGACCTTGGTGTATGCCTATAAATCTTGGTGACCCCTACATTGTAAGGTTACGGAAATTTATCGCTAACTCAAGAGCTCAAACTTATTATCATAAAAAAAGTTAAAGCACTCGAAAAAACTTAGAATTTCCCAAGTGCTTCTATATTGAAGAGAGCTCACTAAACTAAGCCTAGCTTGATAAGATTTATCCAAAGCTTAGTTTAGATATCCTAACCCTTTGCATTGTACTTCATTGTAAAGGATATCTCATCCTAGTTGGAAACCAACCGAGAAACCCCAAACCCTTGAGAAGGTAGTTGGAGTGTGTTTGTTGGTGAGAAGAGTTGTAAAGAGTTAGTAAACTACGCGGAGTAGTCAGAAAACTCTAGAGGAGAAGTTAGTAAGCTACAGAGGTAGTCTGAAATCTTGTTTGTGTTTGAGTAAGTAAACTACGGAGGTAGTCAGAAGCTCAAGGTCGGGTTGAGTAAGTAAACTACGTGGAGTAGTCAGAAAACTCAGGGCCGAGTTGAGTAAGTAAACTACGCGAGGTAGTCAGAAAGCTCAGAAGTGATTAGTGAATTTCTCTGAGGATCAGAGAGAGTGGACGTAGGAGCTTGAGTCTCTGAACCACTATAAATTGTTGTGTTGTTTATTGCTTTCTTTATATGTGCTTAACTGTTGCATTGACTCGATTTTGAAAGCATACTTTTCACTGATATTCAGTTGGAATCAATCCACTGAAGTTGCATAACTGAATCACAGCTTAATCACTATTCCATTCAGGAAGGTTTTCAGCAAAGCTTAAAACGAGTATAAACTAAGGGCAAACCATTCCGCACATCTGAGTAGCTAGAACAAATAGTTACCAAACTGAACTTACTCTTCTGAGGGTTCAGTAAGTTAGTTATCTGATCCAAGCAACTCAGGATCTCTGACACTCAGGACTCAGTTGGGATTATCTGAGGTATCTGAAAGCAGCTCAGGATCACTGTCTCAGTAGACTTTGACTCAGAGCGATCTGTGCTTCTCAGAACCTAATCTTCAGGATTATCTGACCCAAGCTGACCTCAGTAAGAAAAAGTTTTAAAAACACTGAACACGTGTATTCCCTCCATACACGTGTAAGACTCGTTTGCACCGGGACCAACAACATCTCTCGCAAGGTGATCTGACGAGTCCCGCATGTTTTGACTCGTCAGTTGGCTCATCTGATTTTTGGTGTGTCAATAATCCACTTGTGCTTTTGTGTAGTTAGGATAATTTTTCGTTTCCAATCAATATAGTTTCCATACATATTGTATTGACTTTAAGTATAATAACAGTGGATTAAAAGGTAACGACATGCTGAACTGAAATAAACAACTATATGCAATAACACAAGTATATCACAAGGTTCGATCACATGCTTCATATTAAAATCTCAAAAAAATATGAACATGCATCAGCCAACATCTCAAAACAGTTTAAATAAGCCACGTTGGGTGGGTCAATATTTAAATACATTCAAGCAGGTTACAAACAAGAATAGTTACAAACCTTTAATATCCAGATTAATAGTTGGCACCCACTTGACCAATATAAAATTGACAGGGACTTCGGGGAAGTATATGCATATCAATTTAATACCTAAGTAATAAGCATGATTAAATACAGGATTATTATTTTGCTTTGATCGAGCCTCGTTGGGAGGGTCATCGTCGTCACTAGTAATAACCCACAATCATCCGTTTGGAATTCATTCATGTGAAACCTATCTTTTGACCGTCTCGTTGGGGGAATTTCTCCAAAAGAATTCACAAATAAATAAATCATGGAGGTCAAAATTAATTCAATTTTATTATCCGGAATAAAATTGTCAATTAATTATTTAAACATACTTAGTAATTTTGAAGGTGAGATTTTTCCATTTGGCAACCCTCATGCAAACACATTTAAACAAATTAAATAAAGCATACGATAGCACAAATAAATCAAACAAAATAGAAAAAAAAACATATTGGGCACAAATTATCCAATTGTCATGGTTTGATTTTTCTTAGAATCTTGAAGAAACGTCTCAGTTTCTCCCACTCGTTAAATCTTGAAAAATACTTAAATCACCGAAACGCCCGTACCAATTAGCTCGCGGCCAGGATACGCCGCATCACGCGGCCAGCCGGCCTGGGCGACCTCAGCAGCCTCGGCACTGCCAGCAGGCGCGCCGCTAGTGCCTCGGCAGGTGTCGTAGATCTCGGCAGGCGACGCAGCGCGCGCGCATCCGCGAGCGCGCTCGTCCTCGCCTCGCCCACAACCTCGGCGATTGCCAGCGTAAAAACATGGCGCCCAGCTTGCGCGTCATCCCCTCCGTCCATTTCCGGCACGGGCGTAGCGTGATGCAGCGCGCCCTGGCATACCGTCTTGTATCGATACGTTCCTCATGTGGCTACAAAGCCACGACCTCGCCCTGATAAAATTGCAGTAGCAACATTTACGCACGCTCGTTACGGATTTCGTCCTTTAATTTTTTCGTCTCTTTCGTTCCGATCCGGTTACAATTTATTTACAAAAAATAAATAAACCTAGATCTAGACTAGTCTATTACATTGATCAAATCAAACAAATCCTAGTCTACTCGTGAATTTTCTCAAGAGGCAAAATAAATCCGAACGAATCGAATTAAAAAACACAGTTTATATGCATGCATAAATAAACACATTAAAATCCATGACAATTGGATACCTGCAAAACAGATCTAACAGTTCTACTATCCAATTTCAAATTTAATGTCCACGAATTAAATTATAATTTAAAAAATTCAGAGATCCCGAAACCGTGGCTCTGATACCAGTTGTTGGGGAATGAGTTGCACAGATCTATTCGGGGTGAATATTTAAATATAAATTTAATTCATTAATTATTACTAGCATGAATTAATCCTATATTAATTCAAATAATAATTGCAACAACATATCATGCATATAATAAGCCACGTAAAACCTACGCATGCGAAATCTACGGGTTTATGTGAACGTACCTCTCGGGATGACAGTGAATTCGGTTGGACGGACTAACCAAAAGGACTTCCCAAGTATTCCCTTAGCCCTTGCTCGATAATCCGGTGGAAGGATACTCGCGAACAATTAACAAAAGGAAAAAATAAACTTTGTTGCACCACTTTCGTGGATTAGCTAATTTTTCCAGCACATGGAATTGTACTTGGGAATGAAACAATCATCCCCTATTTATAAGAGGGAGGTGGTCGAAATTTCTAGTGGAAAAACAATGTGGGAAAAGACTTTTCTTGATCACCAAGAAATCTTGAATATATCTCTTATATTCTTTTTCCCATAATTATAATATTCCACAAAATCCCACCTTCTCTATTTGCTATGGTAATTTTCAAAAATTAATGTGTGCAAGAATCCAAGATTTGGATCTTCTTGAATTTATGAGATATTCTTGTATTTCAAGAAATACATATCTTCCATAATATCTTTTCAAGAAAATCAAGAAAATCTTTCTTGCCCATTATTTTCAAAAATTTCGAAAATTCCATATAGATAACCAAGTGGGAGATTTCTTGAATTTAATGAGATAATCTTGTATTCCAAGAATACATATCTTCATTCCATAACAAAATTCAAAGAAAATCTTTCTCCCTCTTTTATCCATAAATTTCGAAAAATAGAGGAAAAATTAAGCAACAATATTTATTTTATTTTAATCACATTTTTCAGTTATTGGACTATTTGTTGGGCTACTCAGGGGGCCTTTAGGAGAATTAAGATTGGACCTTCTAATGGACCTTGAATATCTAATATTGAGCCACAATATAATTCAATCACATAAATATTAATTAATCCCACTACATAATTAATATTGCACTATCCATCTTAACCCATATTACAGTCAATATGGCTCCTGGTCATTATTTCCCGTGTTTAAGATTATCTAGCCCATTAATTAATTCAAGCCACTGAAATAGCTTTCCGTTAATTAATATCTTTCGTGCTTGGTCAAGGAACGGTTCAACATTATTATCCATACCGGAAACAAATTCCACTTGCAAGACTTGGTATGATAAAGCTTATGAACCTCCCAAGGGGGCAAATCAAACAAGCGTACTTGCAAACGATTCTTCGTATTAAATCTTAGCAATCACATGTGACCAATAATATTGCCCAAGATAAAAAGTATTGAATCTCTCTCTGATTCGCTACCCATGATAAGTCAAAGCAATAGTTACCAATCCCACGTGATCCTATTTAAGGGACAAAGGTTAAGAAACAACGAACCACTGAGGTCTTATTCTTCCTTGTTCAGTTCTGAAGAATTTATCCTCCTGTAGGTCCTATTCAGCGCATCAGTCATGCACTAGTGTAATCTCTTGGTCAAGACAAACCAATCTGAGCCTTACACCTCAACCTTTCACGATGGGTTGTTCATTCTCATCTAGGTCGTGAATGGTGTACTTTTAGTTACAAGGGACTGTTAATTTAATCTTCTGTGATCTGGTATCACTAAATTAACTACAATGTAACATGTACGAATTATTGAACAGTTATGCAGTAAATATATGTAACATTTTAAAGCATCAGTGATAAACAATTTATTTCAGTAAATAAGTCTGGAAATTCAGTTTCGATTATACAAAGTAAAAACATACTTTCCAGTATAATCCCAACACATATGGTAGTGGCGGTGGGGGTACTTGTTGTCGCATATAGTTATGGAGAGAATTGAAGAATTCTCTTGCCATATCGGCTACGGGTGTCACATTAGGTGGTTGTTGTCGTCCGGCATTCGGTGGTTCAACAAGACCGTCTAGAATTTCCCTACGAGGTTGTCCACATCTACGTCGAGGTGGTTCCATTCTAACAGTAAGTACGACTCTGAGGTGAAAAGAATATACAGTTGCTACATATAGGTATGAGAAAACTTAAAAAATAGAACCCAATTATTGTAATTAACACGGTACTAGCACTAGTTATACATTGGAATACGCAGAACATTGGGGCACACTGTGGCTACCAGTGGCACAATGATGGATCAACAACTGTAATTTTAGGAACCATTGATCGCATGTTAATAAAGTGATAATTGGGTAAAAATAACAGATAGAATAAATACAAGCTCACTTGAAGTAAGTTGTAGAATAATATATATAACCGTTTAAAATAATGAGTGACCTCCATTTAAAATAACCAACAGTCCCAATGTGATAAAATAATATTATAAGCATCTAGTGCCTTCTAGACTATATAGTGATATAGAGGCTGTAGTTCAAGTGAAGGAAGTCTTTCTAGTTCCGTCTTACGTTTCACAAAATATAGAGATCTAAAATAAGAGTGTTCGAAAGATATCATAAGTATCGTGAATGCATGTAAAATATTTCCATAAATTTCCACTTGTACCATGAAGAAATGAGTAGATCATTTCATAACATTTCCTTTCATTTTAAAAACATGTATCATTTCTCACTTTCGTAACTTTCGTAAAATATGCAAGTCAATGTTCTTGAAACTTTTTTCCAAATCATAACTTTACTTGAAAAACTTTAAAACAAATACATACTTCGAGGTGTTTCGACTGCGGCAGGAGACACATAAGTAACTTAGTTCAAGTAGTTCATATATTAGCATAAAGTTTCTATTAACCATTTTATACTCAACTTAAAAAAAATACTAGTATATTTATATTAAGACAAGTTCTTTAATGGAAGATTTTTTTAAGAGTTTCAGTTATTTTAATTGTGAAGAATAATATTTTAGTGTTTTTTTCCTGAAAGTTGAACCTAGGCTCTGATACCACCTGTAACGCTCCGAATCCAAAATGAAGCTCTCGTAGCTTTAACACTCTAGATTCGAATTGTCACTTAGTAACCGAAGAACCGAACTAAAAAAAACTTTTAAAACTAATGCAATGAGTCAAAAGGTATAAGTTTTACAGTCGAAAGTATTAATGACAATTATAAGTTATGACAAAGCGTTGTGGGCCCGTTTATTAAACTAGATATTTCATAAGTATTAGTCAATTTTAAGGATATCTTACAAGATAAACATCTAGCAACTTTTAAGAGAAAGTTCATTACTCGGCACACATATATATCATCAAGTGTTAAGAGTGATAACATTTATTTAAAGAGTCATGTCTATATATTATTATCATTAACCAGGGGAAACTCTGTGTCATCCCTGCTGCAGCTCTGACCCCTCTCGACCATGTCCTGAAAGCATCAAACTGGGGGGTGGGGGAGGGGTGAGATAAAAATCTCAGTAGGCAACTGGTACGATGTTACTCATATTGGCCAACGAAATATTTAACTTAGTATTTTACTGTAGATTGTTCTTACGCTTTTGAATAGTTATTTTTTTGTATTCATTTTAGATTCATAGTACATTCACATCCATAGCTTGAATTCTTAATAGTAAACATTCGTGCATAGTTTGGATAATAATAACCTAGAATCTTATTTATCAATAGTGGGTCAACATTAGTAACGACTTATAACATGAAAATCCCCATTGTCTATTTTACATCATGGTGGAACCACACTGGTAACGACTTACCACGTGCAATCCCCGTCGTCTCCTTTATATCATAGTGGGACCACACTGGAAACGACTTACCACGTGCAATCTCCATCGTCTCCTTTTCATCATAGTGGGACCACACTAGTAACGACTTACCATGTGCAATCTCCATCATCTCCTTTTCATCATATATTTCATATCATTATATCATAGTTATAAATTATAATCATAAGCTTATTTTTGAAATCTTATATTCTTATATATTTGTATTCTTTAGTTATAGATTTGTGTTTGTTTAGTCTAGTTCATAATACACCAACAATCCTTGTAACATAAACCACTGCATACACATAGTGTCACCCATCTTGTTAACTTTTAAGAAAAGTTACAAACTTTGAAACCGGTTTGAGAGATTGAGTTGACGGTGATCGTCCGAGCTTTGATTCAAGCAGCTCATCCCCTAGCACAATATTTTCATGTTCCCTTCATTAATTACTTTTGATTGAAGTAAATTATTCGTAAGTTTATCGATGACGTTAAACTTTGTTCTTTAGATTTCCGTACTCGTGATATTTTGTGGAACTTTTAGTTCAAACGGCTATTGGAGTTTATTAATGATGTCCCAAAATTATCACTTGCAAGAATAACGTTTTAAGGTTTATTTTCAGCTCGAAGCAGTTTTAGAAAACAATTTTAAAAAATTGTTTATATATTTCTAAAAATCATCAACTAATTCACAAAGGCGGATAAGAGCATGTAGTATTTGATTATGACTTTTATAAAAATAAAACGTATGTAAAAAAGTTATGGTAATTCAATAAGTCAGTCGGGTAAAAACTCAAATAATCGATTTGATCAAATTTGAAATTTCATTATTCGGGTAATGAAAGTTATGGTAGTTCAATGAAAGTTATGGTAATTCAATATTCGGGTAAAAACTCAAATAATCGATTTGATCAAATTTGAAATTTCATTAACTTGGTTGTTACTTAGGAAACACATAGATTATCATGTGTATAGTGTGGAGAATTCTCTAAATTACAAATATGTGATTACTTAAGAAAATGTCCTAAAGGACTTTCAAATAAGTGGAATAAAAGGAAAATAAAACACATATAGTTTGTGTGAAATAAAGTCATCCAAATAAATTATTGTATCAACCATTAAGTTTTTTAAAAGTTTAATATTCAGTTTTGACATTTTTTGGAAAGTTAGTGTCCTAAATTTTGTGACTTTCTTCCATTTTCTCGAGTTGTTTCCCGTTGATTCGCTAATCCGATTGACACAAAACTTTAGGGCTTTTAAAGCTTGTAGTCAAAACTTTACTGGCAAGAAAATATGTTGGAAAAATACGAATGTGAGCTGGTTAAAAATGTCCCGAAAGTCAAGTACCTGGGATCAATTTTTGTTAAAAGTGAAACTTTCGAATCTTTGTCCTATTTTAAAACGTACATAAATTTTTATTAAGCAAACGGAATGACTCTAAATTTTGCATCCTGAAACTTCAATATATGTATAACATAAAAATTTTCTCTTAGTCCAAAATAAGTTTTCATCACGAAGTTATATGACTTGGTCGGAATTTTTGGTTAAAAATATTTTCCTACTCCCCCGCAAGAGTACGGGATCGTCGTAGTAGTGTAAGTAATTTGACCAAGTATTTATCGATTCTAAGAGACTAGGAGAGTAGTGGACCCCCCAAAGTTATACGTATCCATGGTATTATAGAAGCTATAGAAGTTTTTGAATTTTAAAAGCAAGTTAACACAAGTATCAATTTTCAACTAAAGACAACTAGAATTAAACTAACAATTAACTAATAATCAAGTAAAGAAAGAACAAAAAGTAACCAAGCAATTAAAACTAACTTTCGAGGGAAAGTGCAAGGGTTAGAGAATTCCTTCGGGTGTTTTCCTTATGTGGGGTCACTAACCAGTTCACAAACCAACTACTCCATTATGTCATAAGTGGTGATTTGGCTAGGAGCAATCACAAAAATGTGTAGACCAATCCCTTTTGAGGCCTAGGTGAAAAACATGAATTAACTAGCACCTAATTAATCCCATAATCTCTCAAGATTGTGACGAATAGAATGTTTCAACACGGTTACTAATTCCTAGACATCGTCTCCTCACCAACCTCATAGACGACCTCTACTCAATTAATGTCTATTGTTGTCGTTCTAGCCACTAGCCAACTTTTGATTGAACTAGCTACTAAGTAACATCAAATTACCCAAATCGAGACTCACACTCACAACCTAATTATGCATATCCAACCCTAGTTGTAATACACAAAAAATAATGCTAGCTAATAGAATCAACAAGATATTTGAAGCAATAAACCCACAACAATAGAAACCATAGAAAATCACCTACATAGACATAATCAAGAAATTAGTTCACATACCCATAAATTTCCCACATATATCCAACACCCAAAGCAAATAAGCTTAGTCCATGGTTCTAGGAGAGAAACCCATGGCTAAAATGACAATATAAAGCAAACACATAAGAAATAGTGAATAAAACTTGCAATAAATGAAAGGTATCACCTCTTGAAGAATAGAAATGAAAAGCATAAACACCTTTAATCCTTGTTTGTAAATGCAATTAACTCTTAAATCTAGCTAAACTATGAATTTCTAAAAGATCTACTCTCAAAAGTACTTAGCAAAATTGAAAAGTATCACTTGGGGCCATATATTGAAGAAAAACCATGCTCAAAAGCTTATCCCTAGAAATTCCAGTTGCCTTCCCCTTGAAAAAACGAAATGAGGCCTTTTATATGCTTTTGGGCTCCTCTGGCACGTGTCCCTAGGTTAGAATGGGGGACCTCAGATATTTTAGCTTGCTCGACTCGAGCAAGCATGAAATTGCGCACACATTTTCTTTCTTCAAGCTGCTAGACTAGAGCAGTGTTGCTCGACCAAAATTGGGTCGAGCAACTCAAAACTTTGGAAAATTCGCCCTTGCTCGACCAAAGGGAGGTCGAGCAAGGTTGCTTGACTCGAGCAAGTCCTGGAAGTCATTTTCTTCAAAATCGCATTTCAACAGGCCCGCTTTTAGGACCTGCACGGCCCGAGTAATGTTGCCCGAGTCTAGCAACCTCTCTTTCTCCATTTTTGCGCAACACTTTTGTTTCGCTCATAACTTGAGCTCCCGAACTCCGATTGAGTTGATTCTTTTTCCGTTGGAACCCTCTTTTTAATGTGCTTCTATTGGTTGAACCCTCTTATGAAACATCGTTTTAAATCAGACCAGTTTTTGCACCACGTCTTGCTCTTTTTTACCATTTTTTCCTACATATTTCATCACATTCTCAAATAAACGGGATTAGTAGCACTTTTCATTGAAAACGAGCTCAAATCACATCAAATAAGGCACACAAAATGACCATCACACAAGCAATTAAGACCCTCATCACTCCCCCAAACTTAAAATGTTGCTTGTCCCCAAGCAATGAAAGAAAAGAACAAAGGGGAATGATTGCGAAGTGGGTGTTTTTTTGGTACAACAAATCATGGTGAGATAAGATCAAGTAGATCCCCAATGAACTCAAATCCACTCAATCAAGTTCCCTAACCTCCTTCTATCATGCTATGATCAAGACAATGAAAGTTCAAATGCTTGTCTCACTACTCTTCTCAAGGCGTGTTTCACTCATCACTCAAGTGTTTGCATAGGACGTGTTTACACTAAAAAATCACTCCACAAAAATGCAAAACCACATGCTTGCCATTGGTCTCAATTCTCCACCTTTTACAAGAGTTTTGATAATCAATTCAAGGTGGACTTCAACGGGTTGTAATGTAGGCTCTTTGGACTAGGGTAGGATGAGTTTGGACAAGTGACTCACAAACTTGTAGAGCTTAAGAGTTGGCTAATTCTTCACATTTCCTTTCAAAATTGATACAACTCTCATAACTCTTTCTTTTCTCATTTCAAGCTCACAAAATTTCATTCATCTTTCCCTTTTTCCTTTGAACCTTTTTTTTTTGTACTTTTTAAGCTCTCTTGAACCTTGTTTCTTTCTCTCTTTTTTTTTCTTTCATAAGGTTCTTTCTTTCATTCTTTTTGTTCTTTTTCAACAATTTCACTTTGACACTTCAAACTCCACACACTTTTTTTTCTTTTTCTTTCACTTCACCAACAATTAAGTTCTACAAGTCATTTGGGGTCAATTAGGCTCAAGAAAGATAGGTGAAATGGTTGAATTCTTGTAGGTTGCCAAAGAATATAAGCTCAAAGGCTCAAATGGGCTCACTACGGAATTAACTCATTTGGTGGGAATTTATTTGTCCAAGTGACTATCAAATCAAAGAATGCCTCCTATCATTTTCGAAAATCCTAACCCAAGTCAAGTTTCAAACAAGACCAATGGCAAGTTCTAGAATGGACAATTATGGATGATACACACAAGAATGAAATGAACCAAACTTATGATATGATTCACAAGGCTCAAAACTCTCCGGCTCATTCATAAGAACAATCACCATCACAATCATCAACCATCACATAGCACATCAAGAATTCATGCTAGAAGAACAAAATTAAGAAAATCATCATCGAAAAGTGAGCCATCAATCCATCCACACAACTAAATCAAAGTACCAAACTCACATCCATTATCACAAAGGCGGGTAAAACCAAAGTGTGTGTGCATGTGCAATGTACCATCAAAAATAAAACTATCACTCCCCCAAACTTAAACATTGCTAAGCAATTTTAAGTTTGGATGAAGGAATAGTCTCTCATGAAAACTCTTTTCACAAATCACACATATAACTCCTCCAAAATCATCACATCAAATTTTCAAGCACATAAATCAACCAACATACAACCAAATGCACAAAATTCAAACAAGCTCATGCCTCCAAGTAATCTATCCACCAACAAACTCTCAAAAATGGGGGTGTGCGTCTGTGCAATGTATAATGATCAACATGTTAGTGTTAGTGTCCTAGAGACAATCCATTGTAAGGACAAAATACTCAGATAATATTCAGTATTTGTTTAATGTTAATGTTTGTTTAATATTAAATGTATGGCGTTACACTCATTAGAATATTATGTTTGATTGTTTGCATTTATTCTTATATGTGTTCCCATGAATCACTGCTGTCATTGAGTGTGTAAGAACTCAGATGACTTAAGCTTGATTCTCAAATAGCCCCAATCGAGGATCATCAAGAATGAGATTTTGATGATGCAATGGAGATTGGTGTGCGATCTGCATCATACTCTTAGAGAGTGTAGTAAGATCTCACTTACTACGAGATACTAGGTATCTCATGATGGATGCACAAATACCTTAGAGGGTATTGGTATACCCATCTGAGAAACCGTTTGATGTAGTTCCACTATATGTGTCTACGGGTGTCTCGGTTAGTGGGAGCTATGCGATACTCCTTTGACTTGAGGTCAATACGCACGACATGTGTGGAGTGATGAACTTTGACCATGACCGACGCTTGCACCCGTCTATGGGTAGATATGGCTTGGATTGGGTTCATCAGAAGTGCATGTGTGTGGTAGTTGAGCCAAGAAAATGATTCATTCATCAAAGTGGATTTAGAGAGAATACTCTTCTTCTCATCATAATTGGATCTAAGTCATTGGCCAATGCACGTCAACTTAGACTTTGTGACTAAGTGTGACAGTAATGATCAATTAGTGATTAGATATAAATTGATTTAGTTATTTGAATAGACACTTCATCATGTTCAAGACTAAATCGAGTATTCGTGAATGAAAGGAGGAAATCGCAATTGCCCACATTTCTATTACAGGTAGTTGCACTTTTCTCGCAACGTACCTCATATATTGAGAATGTCTGATTTATTGTCTAGGGTTCAATTAAGACCGTTAGTTTGACTAATCACTCGATATATGAGGGCCTATGGGTCACACAACAAGTAGTCCCATTTACAGATTAAAGTTGGTTGATTAAATGTTAAATTAGATTTAATATTTAATTTATGGAGAATTAATTAATAATAGATTAATTTGAAATTAATTATTATTAATGTTTAATTAAATTGAATTTAATTAAATAGTAATTCCCAACAATAATATATGGAATACTATTGTAGGATTTAATTATATAATGAAATAAATCGTAGAGATTTTCCACATATGAAAATTAAATTCGTAGAGATTTATATGGAGAAATAAATCCTAGGGATTTATACAAATAAGGATTAGGGATATTATTTCCTAATTAGGCTAGCTTGAGATTTAAGCCGAGTCTCTCCTATAAATATGAGCTCTTGGGATTCATAATTATAAGTTGTTCAAATTTCTCCATAAAATCTAGAGTTAGAATTTTCCTAGCAAATTCATCTCGGGATTCAACGCTGGCGAATCTGCGCGAATTTATAAACGGGGATTATGTGGATACCGTAGTTGAGAAATCTGCTCTTGAGTTGCTGTAAGATTTCTTGTTACTGTTTTTCGTGTTCATACTTGCAATTATATGTTCGTTGTTGGTTAACTGTTTAATTCCGCTGCGCATGTTTTACGTGTTTACGTGCCTCTAAATTCCAACACAACAATAAGCAAAAATACCAATCCCCCAAACTTTTTCATTGCCAAACAATTAAAAATTTGGAGAATGGTTGTACCTCTCATGATGGCTATATAGTATATACACCTTATCTTCATAGATTCACTTCACATCTCTACAAGAACTCTTTCCTTCAAGCACCACAAGCATCCAAACACAACCCCCTACAATTAAAGCTCAAAAACACAAAAGAAGAGACAAAAAGAAAGCAAGTAAAAATGGGTTGCCTCCCATTAAGCGTTAGGTTAAACGTCCTATGCCGGACGTGATTTATTTTCTCAAGGGTCTACGAGCTCCACCACGTGGATTACCCCCTTCTCATGCAACGAGTAGTAATGCTTCACCTGATGGCCATTGACTTTGAATTCTTCACCCTTTTCATTTACCAAATCGAGGAATCCCGATGGATACACTTTCTTCACTTTGAATGGGCCATCCCACTTTAATTTTAACTTTCCGGGAAAAAGACCCAATTGAGCATTGTATAGCAAAACATCATCATGTTGGGGAATTATAAATTGCCCGGATCTATTCGGGATGAATATTTAAATACAAATTTAATTCTAATAATTATTACTAGCATGAATTAATCCTATATTAATTCAAATAATAATTCAACAACAAATCATGCATATAAACAGTTCACATAAATCCTACGCATGCGGAATTTTTACGGGTTTACGTGAACTAACCTCTCAGAGTGACAACCATTGAGAAGATGGATCCCGTTCACACGAACACACCAAAAGACTTTCTCAAGTATTCCCTTATCCTTGTTCAACTATCCGATGGTAGGAACTCGCGAACAATTTAACAAAAGGAAAAATAAAATTATGTTGCACCACCTTTGTGGATTTCTAATTTTTCCAACACATGGAATTGCACTTGGGGATGAAAAAATCATCCCCTATTTATAAGAGGGTGGTGGACGATTTTTTGCTAGGAAAAAGGGAGAGAAAATCTCTTTTTTGATCTCCAAGAAATCTTGAATATATATCCCATATATTCTTTTCTCCTTAATTAAAATTTTCCATAAAATCTCACTCTCTTATTGTTTTGGAATTTCAAAAAAAAAAAGAGGATACAGATTTCAAGATTTGGATCTTCTTGAATTTATGAGATATACAAGAATACAAATCTTCCATAATATCTTTTCAAGAAAATCAAGAAAATCTTTCTTTTCCTTCTTTTTTTTCTTAATTTTCGAAAATCCCCATATAAATAACCAAGTGGGAGACTTCTTGAATTTAATGAGATAATCTTGTATTCCAAGAGTACATATCTTCATTCCATAACAAAATTCAAAGAAAATCTTTCTCCCCTTTTTATTTATAATTTTCGAAAAAAATTGGCAAAAATAAGCAACCATAATTTATTTATTTTAAACACCCTTTTCAGTTATTGGACATTATGCGTGGGCTACTTGAGGGGCCTTTAGGAGAATTAAGATTGAACCTTCTAATGGACTTTGAATATCTAATATTGAGCCACAATATTATTCAAGCCCATAAATATTAATTAATCCCACTACATAATTAATATTGCACTATCTATCTTAACCCATATTACTGTTAATATGGCTCCCGGTTATTATTTCCCGTGTTTAAGATTATCCAGCCCATTAATTAATTCAAGCCACTGAAATAACTTTCCATTAATTAATATCTTTTGTCCTTGGTCAAAGAACGGTTCAACATTATTATCAAGACCGGAAACTAATTCCACTTGCAAGATTTGGTATGATAAATCTTATGAACCTCCTAAGGGGGCAAATCGAACAAGTGTACTTGCACATGATTCTTCGTATTAAATCTTAGCAATCGCATGTGACCAATAATATTACCCAAGATATAAAGTATTGAATCTCATTGATTCTCTACCCGTCATAAGTCAAAGCAATAATTACTAACCACACACGATCCTATTTAAGGGGCGAAGATTAAGAAATAACGAACCACTGAGGTCTAATTCTTCCTAATTCAGTGCTAAAGAATTTATCCTCATGTAGGTCCTATTCAGTGCATCAGTCATGCACTAGTGTAATCTCTTGGTCAAGACAAGCCAATCTGAGCCTTACACTTCAACCTTTCACGATGGATTGTTCATTTCCATCTAGGTCGTGAACAACGTACTTTTAGTTACAAGGGACTGTTAATTTAATCTTCTGTGATCTGGTATCACTAAATTAACTACAATGTTACACGTACTATTTATTGAACGATTATGCAGTAAATATATGTAACATTCAATGATATTTAAAGCATCAGTGATAAATAATTTATTTAAGTAAATAAGACAGAAATTCAGTTTGGTTATACAAAGTAAAAGATTACTTTCCAGTATAACCCCAACAATCTCCCACTTATACTCAAAGTCTGCTTTTAAGTATACTACAACATATCTTGTGTAGTTCCTAATGTGTGACATCTAATGTCACCTACACGAACCTAATAATATCTCCCACTTAAACTCAAAGCAGATTGGCAACGGTCTTGACACCCATTCCTTCCACATGTCTCTCGAATATCTTTTGAGGCAAACCCTTTGTGAATGGATCTGCTAGGTTGTCTTCTGACGCGATCTTTGCCACCTCTATATCTCATCTCTTAACGATTTCTCGTATAAGATGGTATTTTCTTTCAATATTTTTACTGGCCTTGTGGGCTCTTGATTCCCTTGAATTTGCAACTGCTCCGGCATTATCACAGTAAACAGTGATTGTGTTGGGCAAATTCGGAACTACATCCAAGTCCACTAGGAAGTTCTTGAGCCAAACCGCTTCTTTCGTTGCCTCGCAAGCAGCTACGTATTCAGCTTCCATGGTAGAATCGGTGATGCATTTCTGCTTAACGCATTTCCATGTCATGGCTCCCCCCCATGCAAAACACACTACCGGAGGTAGATTTTCTAGAATCTAAGTCTGATTGGAAATCCGAGTCCGTGTAACCGATGGGGATTAGACTATCTGACTAATAAACTATCATTATATCCCGAGTTCTTTTCAGATACTTCAGAATGTTCTTAACTTCCGTCCAATGCTCTTTTCCCAGATTACTTTGATATCTCGCTACCGTGCCAACGTCAAAGCAGATATCCGGTCTCGTACACAGCATTGCATACATAAGACTTCCTACAACCGAAGCATAAGGAATGTCTTTCATGTCATCTATCTCCTTTTGTGTCTTAGGGCACATTTCCTTGGATACATGTATTCCATGTCTAAAAGGTACGAAGCCTTTCTTGGAATCCTGCATGCTGAATCACTTTAAGATAATGTCTATATATGAAGCTTACTTTAAGCCTATCATCATTTTCTTGCGATCTCGAGTGATCTTGATCCCAAGGATGTGCCCGGCTTCCCCTAAGTCCTTCACATCAAACTGTTTTGAAATCCATGCCCTTATGTCTGACAACACCTTTACATCGTCCCCGATGAGCAGAATGTCGTCTATGTATAGTACCAAGAATACCAATGCAGTTCCGACACGCTTCTTGTACACACAACTTTCGTACTCGTTTTGATCAAACCCATAAGACTTTATTACTTGATCAAAACATTGGTTCCAAGCTCTGGATGCTTGTTTGAGTCCATAAGTGGACTTCTTGAGCTTACAAACTAGGTGTTCTTGGCCTTTTTCAATGAATCCTTGGGGTTGTTGCTTATAGATTTCCTCTTCAAGACTTCCGTTAAGGAAAGTCGTCTTGACATCCATTTGCCAGATTTCAAAGTCGAGATACGCAGCAATCGACAAGAGGATTCGGATGGACTTGAGCATTGCTACAGGTGAAAAGGTTTCCTCATAGTCGATCCCTTCTTTTTGAGTATAACCTTTCGCCACAAGCCTTGCCTTGAAGGTTTCCACCTTCCCGCCCGGTCCTCTTTTCCTCTTGTATACCCACTTGCAACCAATGGGTTTGACCCCATTAAGTGGTTCGACTAGCTCCCACACTCTGTTATGATTCATAAAACTCATTTTGGCTTCCATTGTTGTTTGCCAAGAAACCGCATCCTTGTCTTGGATTGTCTCGTCGTAAGTCCGTGGGTCTGATTTATCTTAACCGGGGACTAAGTCTGAGGACTCTCCTACTCCCATTAATCTCTCGGGTTGTCTTACAACCCTCCCACTACGACGAGGTTTCAATTGTGTAAGTGTGTCGTTTGGTATGTCATCTTGTACAGTTGGCACTGAGGTTTGCCCCCTTAGCTCATTTAAGGTAATCTCACTTCTGGGCTTTCTTTCGTTCATATAGTTTTCTTCCCCAAAAATCTAAAGTGGGTGCTTATTACCCCTTTTGATCTTCGGGACCATAGAACATACACCCTTTTGTTCCCTCGGGGTATCATATAAATACCCTTAATTCTGATCGAGGATCCAATTTTCTGGCTTCCTTGTCCAACATGTAGGTCGGACACCCCCAAATTCTCATGTGTCTCAAACTGGGCTTGCGCCCTGTCCACAATTCTTTGGGAGTTTTGGGAACCGATTTGGATAGCACCAAGTTCAGAATATAAGCCGCTGTTTCCAAGGTATGATCCCAGAACGTTGGGTAGATCCGCATAACTCATCATTGATCTAATCATTTCTAAAAGAGTTATGTTTCTTCGCTCTACAACCCCGTTTTGTTGAGGGGTTCCGGGTGCAGTTAGCTGGGATACAATCCCTTCATCTGACAAGTAGTTCAAAAACTCATCGCTGAGGTACTCGCCTCCACGATCAGATCGTAGAGACTTGATACATTTTCCCTATTATTCTCTGCTTGAGCCTTAAATTCTTTGAATTTGTCAAAGGTCTCAAATTTATGCTTCATAAGGAAAATATAGTCGTACCTTGAGCAATCATTAATAAAGGTGACGAAATACTCATAACCTCCTCTTGATTTGATGAAATTGGACCACATGCATCTGTGTGAACGATTTCTAACACTTCTTTGGCTCTATTCTCCTTGGCTCCGAATGCCCTCTTGGTCATTTTACCCTCCAAACATGATTCGCAAGTTGGGATTGGTTCAACCCGAAGAGACTCCAATGAACCATATTTTACCAACCTTTGAATCCCTTTTGGATTAATATGTCCCAATCTGAGATGCCATATGATGGTCCCAATTTTGAGGAAAAACCCATGTGCGTGTGCGGAAGACTTCGTGTAATGCATATAAAACAGGGGTGAGGGCAGAGTGATTCTAATTTTTTTTCTTTTTAAACCAATGTGTGTAGTTTTGCTTATAATCAAATGCATATGACAAGTAAGAACATAAAGCAGTAAAGAACACACAAGATTTTATAGTGGTTCGGACGAAACCCGTCCTACATCCACTCTTCCCTTAATACAGGGGCACTTACTTAACCGACTTAACCGACTGGACTTAGTTTAACATGTTAGTCTAACACCCAACAGATGTTTACCGAGTTCACACTCAAACGGGACTTATCTCCCTCACGGGATTGCCTACCCTCCCTTTCTGGATTGCTAGATGTTTACCGAGTTCACACTAAACCGATCCCAGAAATCAGAAACTAGAATCCCTAGTCTGAAATCTTGCGGAAACAAACTTAACCTAACTTTTGAGTTTGGGTAAAGATTTGTTTGGTTTCCAACTAGGTTGAGATTTTCCCTTACATTTGTTTAGCCTCAATGCTAAGGATGGAAAAATCTCTCTAAGCTTAGGATATTACATTTGTGCTTAGATCTAGGGTAGAACACCCTTGAATATATGCGTGTATTTCTTGCTCTGTGTTCTATGGTGGGAATGCTCTGTGTATGTGGCTCTTGGCTCTGTAGCATCTTTTTCCACATTCTCCACACTTTAGAATGAAGGAAGAACTTGTATTTATAGTGTGGATTTGAATGTTACCGTTTGATGGAGTCACATTAAAAAATCCATACTATTCTGTAGCTTTTTGCAGCTTTTTCAGGCTTGTTGTCTTCCTTTCATTGGTCCACATCAGCTGAATCTAACTGCTATATTCTTCAGTTTCTTCTGAGCCTTCAGGTTATCTGAGCCTTCAGGTTATCTGAGCCTTCAGGTTCTTTAGTTCAGCAGACTTTTCTTTAGCGGACCTTATCTGATCATGCATACTGACACTCAGGCTTACTGAGTTCAGCTCTTATGAATTCAGACATCCTGCCCCTCAGGTCACATTTACTCAGGCTATCTGATTTCTTCTTGCCTGATCTGATCAGCTCGACTGATCAGATCAACATTTCTTCAGATCAACATATCAGGATAACATCAAGTCAGCTGCATCAGGTTAGCACATTTGATCTCAATCACGTATGATCTCAATCAGTCTCATCTGCTCCTCTTCTGATCAGCTACCTCATCTTCTGATTTCCTGGCTTTAGCTTTTCTTCTCATTCTGATTTGCACAGCTCATTAGTTAACTCCGTAACTCATCTAACTTATCTGATCTCAATCAGCCTCGTCTACAGCCTCGTCTGATCTCGATCATCTTCTTCTGATTTCGTGAGTTCCCCCTCAATTTGTTCTCTCGTTCCCCCTTAACTTGTTATCTGTAAATTAGCTCGAATAAAACAAGTTGGTAATGTTTTGGCATAATTCATCAAAACTAAAATATCCCAACAATTTCCCCCTTTTTGATAATGATGTCAAAACATTACAATATATGCATTTTTATAGAAACAGGGTTTTTGTTTTAAAATATCAGTTCAGATGGTCACATTAAAAACTTGTGAACTTTTGAACTCCCACTCTGATACCAATTGATGGTCCCGATTTTGAGGAAAAACCCATGTGCGTGTGCAGAAGACTTCGTGTAATGCATATAAAACAGGGGTGAGGGCAGAGTGATTCTAATTTTTTTTCTTTTTAAACCAATGTGTGTAGTTTTGCTTATAATCAAATGCATATGACAAGTAAGAACATAAAGCAGTAAAGAACACACAAGATTTTATAGTGGTTCGGACGAAACCCGTCCTACATCCACTCTTCCCTTAATACAGGGGCACTTACTTAACCGACTTAACCGACTGGACTTAGTTTAACGTGTTAGTCCAATACCCAACAAATGTTTACCGAGTTCACACTCAAATGGGACTTATCTACCTCAAGGGATTGCCTACCCTCCCTTTCGGGATTGCTAGATGTTTACCGAGTTCACACTCAACCGATCCCAGAAATCAGAAACTAGAATCCCTAGTCTGAAATCTTGCGGAAACAAACTTAACCTAACTTCTGAGTTTGGGTAAAGATTTATTTGGTTTCCAACTAGGTTGAGATTTTCCCTTACATTTGTTTAGCCTCAATGCTAAGGATGGGAAAATCTCTCTAAGCTTAGGATATTACATTTGTGCTTAGATCTAGGGTAGAACACTCTTGAATATATGCGTGTATTTCTTGCTCTGTGTTCTATGGTGGGAATGCTCTGTGTATGTGGCTCTTGGCTCTGTAGCATCTTTTTCCACATTCTCCACACTTTAGAATGAAGGAAGAACTTGTATTTATAGTGTGGATTTGAATGTTACCGTTTGATGGAGTCACATTAAAAAAACCATACTATTCTGTAGCTTTTTGCAGCTTTTTCAGGCTTGTTGTCTTCCTCTCATTGGTCCACGTCAGCTGAATCTAACGACTATATTCTTTAGTTTCTTCTGAGCCTTCAGGTTATCTGAGCCTTCAGGTTCTTTAGTTCAGCAGACTTTTCTTCAGCGGACCTTGTCTGATCAGGCATACTGATACTCAGGCTTACTGAGTTCAGCTCTTCTGAATTCAGACATCCTGCCCCTCAGGTCACATTTACTCAGGCTATCTGATTTCTTCTTGTCTGATCTGATCAGCTCGACTGATCAGATCAACATATCAGGATAACATCAAGTCAGCTGCATCAGGTTAGCACATCTGATCTCAATCACTTCTGATCTCAATCAGTCTCATATGCTCCTCTTCTGACCAGCTACCTCATCTTCTGATTTGCTGGCTTTAACTTTTCTTCTCATTCTGATTTGTACAGCTCATCAGTTAACTCCGGAACTCATCTAACTTATCTAATCTTGATCAACCTCATCTGCAGCCTCGTCTGATCTCGATCATCTTCTTCTGATTTCGTGAGTTCCCCCTCAATTTGTTCTCTCGTTCCCCCTTAACTTGTTATATGTAAATTAGCTTGAATAACACAAGTTGGTAATGTTTTGGCATAATTCATCAAAACTAAAATATCCCAACACCATAGAAGTGTCTCGTTCATGTCTGATGAATGTGTTATAGGATGCATTTCGTGAGTGGTGTGCACAGTTAATTGTATAGAGATTATTCGACAACGTTCCATGACAGATAAATTTATCATAAAGAGAAATGGTAACAACTTTGTCAAAAGTAAACGAATATCCATCAAGGTAAAGTTTAGAAATCGATATTAAATTCTTCTAAAACTAGGAACGTAAAGAACATCTCTTAAAATTAAAACTCTGTCTTCAAAAGACAGGTGCACTTCTCCCACTTCTTCAGCTGCCACTCTCGTAGCATCGCCCAGTGTGATGAGGATCTCACTCCTACTAAGTTGTCGGGTCCACTTGAACCCCTGTAAAGTGAAACAAACATGATCAGTGGATCCCGTATCCACCACCCATAAATGTGAGGCATACGACGCTAAACAAGTTTCAACAACTTGTGCGTGAGAATTACCTTTCTTTCCATTCCTTTTGGGTTTGGAACAGGCTGACCTCCAATGTCCTTTTTCACCTCAGTTGAAGCACTTCCCCTTAGCTGGTTTACTCACTCCTCCACCTCCCTTCACCTTTTCTTTGCCCTTAGCAACACTTGAGTTCACTTGCTTGTGGCCTTTATCCTTTTTCTTGTTCTTACCACCCTTTGGCCTAGAAGAAGAAGAAGGTCCATTTGCCACCAAGGCTTGGCTCTTTTGCCCCAATATCGCCTCTACCGAGACTAAAACTTGCAACAGGTCAGGCATCGAAACTTCTGATTTGTTCATTTGGCAGTTCAGCCTGAACTGTTCAAAATTTTTCTGCAGAGAGTGGAGAACGAAATCGATTTGGGTCTCAATATCATATTCAGCGCCAAGTACCTCAAGCTTGTTAAGGTGAGCCATCATCTTGAGAACGTGCTCCCTTACGGGCGTTACCTCCACCATTTTCATAGAGAGTAAGTCCCTCATGGTGATCTGACGAGCCACACGGTTCTGAAGTTTGAAACATCGCTTTAAGACTAGTCATAATGTCTGCAGCGTTCTCAACGTTTTGGTGTTGGTGTTGCAACACATCTGACATTGAAGCCAAGATGGTACACTTTACCATTTCGTTGGAACGCTCCCAGTCAGCATACTCTTTCTTAACCGTTTTAGTTGACTCATCATTTGGCTTTTCTTGTTTAGGTGTAGTGAGAACCCAATTATGGCTTTGTGCAGTTAGGACAATAGTAAGTTTACGACTCCAATCAACGAAGTTTTCACCAGTAAGCAAATTATCTTTAAGTATATTGAACAGTGGATTAAAAGGTTGCGACATGCTGAACTGAAATAAATAACAATTTGTATAAGCACAAACATATCACAAGGTTCGATCACATGTATCATATTAAAATCTCAAAAAAAATATGAACATGCATCATCCAACATCTCAAAACAGTTTAAATAAGACACGTGGGGTGGGTCATTATTTAAACACATTCAAGCATGTTACAAACAAGAAAACAGTTACAAACCTTTAATATCCAGATTAATAGTTGACTCCCACTTGACCAATACAAAATTGACAGGGACTTCGGGGAAGTATATGCATATCAATTTTATACCTAAGTAATAACCATGATTAAATACATAATTATTATTTTGTTTTGAACGAGCCTCGTGGGGAGGGTCATCGTCGCCACTAATAATAACCCACAATCATCCTTTCGGAATTTATTCATGTGAAAACTATCTTTTGGCCGTCCCGTGGGGGGAATTTCTCCAAAAGAATCCACAAATAAATAAATCATGGAGGTCAAAATTAATTCAATTTTATTACCCAGAATAAAATTGTCAATTAATTATTTAAACATACTTAGTAATTTATGAAGGTGAGATTTTTAAAACATTTTCTCATGCATCGCATATTTAAACACAATTTAAATAAGCACAAAATAATACAAAACATCAAAACAAAAATTAAACACATTGGGCACATATATCCAATTGTCAATGTTAATTTTGTCATGTCTTGATCTTGAGAAATCGTCTTCATATCCTTCATCGTTCGTCTTGAAAAGCTTCCAGTCGACTGTCTCGAAAAACTAATTTCTCCACGTCAAGCCAAGTCATCGACCACCATTTCATGGTCGAAGTGTCACGCCTTTACACTTCTCGGCCCGTCGATGTCGATTCCGCATAGCGAACACGGCGCTTTATCGCCCGGCGGCGCTTCGGAATAGCTTCGATAGATCCGGCCTGGTGGCGTACCAGCGCCGCAGCGCCCTTTCCGGATCTGGCCTCGCCCGTGCCTCGCTGATTCGTTACCACGAACTGCCTTCGCCCCGGCTCATCCGCCCGATCGCGCCGCGGTCTTTGCCGCAGCGCTGTGTGAAATCGGCCCCGATCATGTGCATTTCGGCTCAGCGGCCTTGCCCCACGCCCGTGTGCTCGGTAGCAGCGTCGCGTTAATGAGTGTGCCTCCTTGGCACATTTTGCGCGCACACGCTTATTTTGTGTCGATTTCGGATCATCACCTTTAATTCATCGTCTCCATCTTGGCTCACGATCCGGTTATAATTTATTTACGAAAAATAAATAAACCTAGATCTAGACTAGTCTATTACATTGAACGAATCAAATGAATCCTAATCTACTCGTGGATTTTCTCACGAGGCAAAACGAATTCGAACGAATCGAATTAAAAACCACAATTTATATGCATGCATAAATTTAATCATTCATTAAATACCATGACAATTGGATACCTGCAAAAAAGATCTAGCAATTCTACTATCCAATTTCAAATTTAATGAAAAACGAATTATATTACAATTTAAAACTCAGAGCCCGAAATCGAGGCTCTGATACCAGTTATTGGGGAATTAATTGCCCGGATCTATTCGAGATGAATATTTAAATATAAATTTAATTCTAACAATTATTACTAGCATGAATTAATCCTATATTAATTCAAATAATAATTCAACAACAAATCATGCATATAAACAGTTCACATAAATCCTACGCATGCAGAATTGCTACGGGTTTGCGTGAACTAACCTCTCGGAGTGACAACCGTTGAGAAGATGGATCCCGTTCACACGAACACACCAAAAGACCTTCTCAAGTATTCCCTTATCCTTGTTCAACAATCCGGTGGTAGGAACTTGCGAACAATTTAACAAAAGGAAAAATAAAATTATGTTCACCACCTTTGTGGATTTCTAATTTTTCCAACACATGGAATTGCACTTGGGGATGAAAAAATCATCCCCTATTTATAAGAGGGTGGTGGCCTATTTTTTGCTAGGAAAAAGGGAGAGAAAATCTATTTCTTGATCTCCAAGAAATCTTGAATATATATTCCATATATTCTTTTCTCCTTAATTAAAATTTTTCATAAAATTCCACTCTCTTATTGTTATGGAATTTCGAAAAAAAAACGAGGATAAAGATTCCAAGATTTGGATCTTCTTGAATTTATGAGATATACCTTTATTCCAAGAATACATATCTTCCATAATATATTTTCAAGAAAATCAAGAAAATCTTTTTTTTCCTTCTTTTTTTTCTTAATTTTCAAAAATCCCCATATAAATAACCAAGTGGGAGACTTCTTGAATTTAATGAGATAATCTTGCATTCCAAGAATACATATCTTCATTCCATAACAAAATTCAAAGAAATCTTTCTCCCATTTTTATTTATAATTTTCGAAAAAAATTGGAAAAAATAAGCAACCATAATTTATTTTATTTTAAACACTTTTTTCAGTTATTGGACATTATGCTTGGGCTACTTGAGGGGCCTTTAGGAGAATTAAGATTGGACCTTCTAATGGACTTTGAATATCTAATATTGAGCCACAATATTATTCAAGCCCATAAATATTAATTAATCCCACTATTATTACACTATCCATCTTAACCCATATTACTGTTAATATGGCTCCCGGTTATTATTTCCCGTGTTTAAGATTATCCAGTCCATTAATTAATTCAAGCCACTGAAACGACTTTCCTTTAATTAATATCATTTGTCCTTGGTCAAGAAACGGTTCAACATTATTATCCATACAGGAAACTAATTCCACTTGCAAGATTTGGTATGATAAATCTTATGAACCTCCCAAGGGGGCAAATCGAACAAGCGTACTTGCACACGATTCTTCGTATTAAATCTTAGCAATCGCATGTGACCAATAATATTGCCCAAGATATAAAGTATTGAATCTCATTGATTCTCTACCCGTCATAAGTCAAAGCAATAATTACTAACCACACACGATCCTATTTAAGGGACGAAGATTAAGAAATAACGAACCACTGAGGTCTAATTCTTCCTAATTCAGTGTTGAAGAATTTATCCTTCTGTAGGTCCTATTCAGTGCATCAGTCATGCACTAGTATAATCTCTTGGTCAAGACAAGCCAATCTGAGCCTTACACTTCAACCTTTCACGATGGATTGCTCATTTCCATCTAGGTCGTGAACAAGGTACTTTTAGTTACAAAGGACTGTTAATTTAATCTTTTGTGATCTGGTATCTCTAAATTAACTGCAATGTAACACGTACTATTTATTGAACAATTATGCTGTAAATATATGTAACATTCAATGATATTTAAAGCATCAATGATAAATAATTTATTTCAGTAAATAAGACAGAAATTCAGTTTGGTTATACAAAGTAAAAACATACTTTCCAGTATAACCCCAACACATCACCCTCTTCAAAGATCTTTGGTGCCAACCTAGCATCATGCCACCTCTTTGTTTCGTCCTTGAAGAGTTGTGCACTCTCAAAAGCATTTTCTCAAAATTCTTGAAGCTCGTGTAATTGTAGGAGCCTCTTCTCACCACACAAATCACTATCCATATTGATCTTTTTCAGTGCCCATAAAGCTCGATGCTCCAATTTGACCGGAAGATGGCACGCTTTCCCATACACGAGTTGATACGGAGACATTCCCAAAGGCGTCTTAAAAGCCATTCGATAAGCCCAAAGGGCATCATTAAGCTTCTTGGACCAATATTTACGAGTTGTGCTAACCGTTCTCTCTAAGATTTTCTTGATTTGTCTATTCGAAACCTCGGCTAACCCATTTGTTTGTGGATGGTAAGGAGTTGACACCTTGTGTTTTACCCCATAACTCGGAAGTAAGTTCGCCAAGGCCTTGTTAACAAAGTGACTCCTTCCATCGCTTATAAGAGCTCTTGGTACCCCGAACCTTGCAAAAATGTTGTCCTTCAAGAACCCCATCACCGTTTTGGAATCATTGGTCCGAGTTCCAATTGCTTCTATCCATTTCGACACATAATCCACTGCAAGAAGGATGTACTCATTCCCATAACATGAGGGAAATGGTCCCATAAAGTCAATCCCCCACACATCGAACAATTCCACCTCAATTATTCTATTCAAGGGCATCTCGTCCTTCTTTGATATACCACCACTTCTTTGGCACTTGTCACATTTCTTAACAAACTCATGACAATGTGTAAATATCCAAGGCCAATAAAACCCCGATTGCAAAACTTTCAAAGCGGTCTTGTCACCTCCATAGTGGCCCCCAAAAGGTAAAGAATGGCAATGGGCAATGATGCTCTCCCACTCTTCCATTGGAACACACCTTCGAATAATTGAATCAATTCCCCTCTTGAACAAATGTGGGTTATCCCAAATTTAACCTTGCACGTCTTTGAGGAATTTCTTGGTCTCATACGAGTTTAACCCATATGGCATCCTTTGACAAGCCAAATAGTTGGAAATATCCGCGAACCATGGACTCTCATCATCATATTTACCAACTAACACTTCTTTGACCATTAGCAAACTTTCATCAGGAAAGTCTTCTTTCATATCCCCAATCTCTTCCTTGAACCCTTTTTCTCTTTCGAGCCTTGACAAGTGATCGGCTATCACTTTGTCACTTCCCTTCTTGTCTCTTATCTCAACGTCAAATTCTTGAAGGAGAAGTACCCAATGGATCAAACGAGGCTTGACATCTTTCTTGTTCATCAAGTAGCGAATAGTGGCGTGTTCGGTGTACACAAAAGTTTTCGCACCTACTAGGTAGGGTCGAAACTTATCAAAAGCGTACACCACCGCCAATAGTTCTTTTTCGGTAGTAGTGTAGTTCCTTTGAGCTGAGTTAAGTTCTTCGAGGCATAGTAAATGGCTCTAAACTTTTTCTCCCTCAATTGTCCTAAAGCAACCCCCATTGCATCGTCACTTGCATCACACATTAGCATAAACTGTTCTTTCCAATCCGGAGTAACCAAGATCGGCGAACTCACCAAAGCCTGCTTAAAAGTCATAAAAGCTTCAAGACATTCATTAATAAACTCAAAAGACACTTCTTTTTCTAAAAGATGAGAAAGAGGTTTAGAGATTTTTGAAAAGTTTTTGATAAACCTCCTATAGAACCCCGCATGTCCTAAAAAGGAACGAATGTCTTTCTCATTAGAAGGTGGTGGAAGCCTCTCGATTGCAACGACCTTCACTCTATCTACCTGCAAGCCCTTGGAAGAAACATGGTGACCAAGTACTATCCCATCCTTTACCATAAAATGATATTTTCCCAATTTAGGACAAGGTTAGTGTCTTGGCACCTTTTGAGTACAAGTTCAAGATTATAAAGACACTTATCAAAAGACTCCCCAAACACCGAGAAGTCATCCATGAAGACTTCCATCACATTTTCCATTAATCCATGGAAGATGGCTATCATGCACCTTTGGAACGTTGCGGGAGCATTGCATAACCCAAAGGGCATGCGTCTCCAAGCGAACGTTCCATAGGAACAAGTGAAGGTCGTCTTCTCTTGGTCCTCCGGAGCAATCATAACTTGATTATATCCGGAGTACCGATCAAGGAAGCAATAAAACTCAAAACCCCCTAGCCTATCAAGCATTTGATCCATAAAGGGAAGGGGAAAATGGTCTTTGCATGTAGCTTTGTTCAACTCTCTATAATCCACACAAACTCTCCACCCCGTAGCTACCCGTGTATCTATCACCTCATCATTTTTGGTTTTATAACCGTCATTCCACCCTTTTTCGGAACAACATGGAGTGGTGAGACCCAAGGGCTATCGGAAATAGGGAAAACCATTCCCGAATCAAGAAACTTAATCACTTCTTTGCTAATAACCTCTTGAATTATGGGGTTCACCCTACGTTGGTTTTGGACTATAGGTTTGCTCCCCTCTTCTACCCTTTATGCATGCACACTGAGGGATTTATTCCTTTCAAATCCTCAATTGTCCAACCAATTGCGGATTTGTGCTTACGAAGCACCCCCAACAACTTTTCTAACTCACACGAATTAAGGGAGGAAGAAACAATTACCGAAAATTTGTCTTTGCTATCCAAGAATGCATACTTGAGATGCTCGGGAAGAGCTTTCAACAGATCTTTCTTCTCAATATTCTCTTGTGTTCCCTCCACTTGTTCATGAAGTGGTGGGATTGTGAACCTCTTCCTTGTGTCTAAAATCTCTACTCTCTCCAAAGGTTCTCTACAAGTGCTCAACAAGTTTTCATTGGAGAGAGAAGAGTTGGAAATTTTTTCCCATTCATTTTGGAGTAGGCTGTCCACCACATCTATGAAATCGCAAGATTCCACCTCATCATGCTCCCTCAAGGACTTGAAAATGGAAAATGTGACTTCCTCATTGTTAAAGCTCAATTTCAACTCCCCTTTCTTGAAATTGATCATCGCCTCTCCCGTTGCAAGGAAAGGTCTCCCAAGTATTAACGGGACATGAGCATCTTCATTCATATCTAGAATTATGAAATCCACCGGGAAGATGAAACGGTCCACTTTGACAAGCACATCCTCAACAATACCCCGTGGCTTTGCAACCGATCGATCCGCAAATTGAAGAGTCATAGTGGAAGGCTTAATGTCCCCCAAATCCAACCTCTTGTAGATGGAGTAGGGCATAAGATTTATGCTTGCACCAAGATCACACAATGCCCATATGGTTTCACTTCCACCAATTTCACAAGGTAATGTGAAACTACCCGGATCTTTGAGCTTTTTGGGAAGAGTGCTTTGGAGAAGTGCACTACACTCTTCCGTCAAGTTTATCGTTTCGTTCACCCCAAGCTTCTTTTTGTTTGCCATCACATCTTTCAAGAACTTCATGTAATGTGGCATTTGCTCCAAGGCATCTTCAAATGGGATATTGATGTGAATCTTCTTGAAGATATCAAGGAACTTGGCAAACTTTCACGCCATCTTTTTTTTTATGTATCTCTTAGTGTATGGTGGTGGAACAAGAGTCATGGGAACTCCCCATTTGTCGCATGGCACATCATATTTCCTTTCTCTCAATTATTTGGCAATCCTCCATTTTGGAACTCTTGGTGGACTTGCTTCTTTTTTAACTCCTTTTTCCACTTCCTTCTCTTGATTCTTACATTTCATCCCCTTATCTTCCTCATCTTCATCCTTCCGATTAAACTCATTGTATTCATCATCAAGGTTCTCATCTTGATCTTCTTGACCATCTTCTTCATTTCCTTTTTGAGCAACTTCATCTTCCCTAGAAGCAACTTCCTCTTCATTTTCCAACTCATTTTCATTCTCAATCATCTCCTTAGGAATTTGTGGTCCCTCGTATGAGGTTCCACTCCTCAACTTAATGACTTTGCAATGCTCTTTAGGGTTGAGTTCGGTGTTGGAGGGAAGTTTCCCTTGTTCATGGATATTCCCAACGGATGATGCCAATTGCCCAAGTTGAAACTCAATTGACTTGAGTTGATTTCCATGTTGAGCAAGGGTGTTCCCTTGTTGAGCAAGTGTATTCCCTTTTTGTATGAGAATATTACTTTGGGTCTTCATGTGCTCCTCGAACTTGTCAAATCGAGCATCACTCGTCTCCATATTCTTAGTCAAGTGAGCAATTAGCTCTTCATTTGTTGCTCTTCCTTCTCCATTAGGTAGCTTAGCTCCCGGGTTAAAACCGGGTGGATATTGAATTGCACCTTTCGGGTTCGAATAAGAGAAATTTTCATGCCTACAGAGATTTAGATTATAAGAATTGCTCCCTTGAGCATTGCCTTGGAAGGATGAAGGTTGTCCTCCTTGTGGTTGACTTTGAATTGGTCCTTGTTACCCATGATAAGGAGGTCTATAGATACCTTGCACTTGGCCTTGAGCTTGATTTTGACCTTGCTTTCCTCGGTAATTTGGTTGGTAGCCTCCTTGGTATCGAGGTCTACCCATGAAATTAACATCCTCGATCGGACCCATTTGATTTGTCCCTTGGATTTGTTCAACATGCACCGGTTGGTTGGAAAGAGAACTCACTTTGTCGATCAACGTCATCATCATCGTTTTCATAAGATTGTTGGGGTTATACTGAAAAGTATGCTTTTACTTTGTATAACCAAACTTAGTTTTCTTATTTATTCACTGAAATAAATTATTAATCACTGTTGCATTTAAATATGAATGAATGTTATATATATTTATTGCAAACCCATTCAATAAGTCAGTACGTATTACGTTGTAGTTAATTTTGTGATACCAGATCACAGAAGATCAAATTAACAGCTCCTCGTAATTAAGTGCAATATCACAACCTAGATGGAAATGAACAAACCATCATGAAAGGTTGATGTATAAGACTCGGATTGGCTTGTCTTGACCAAGAGATTATACTAGTGCATTTTGATGCATTGAATAGGACCTACAAGAGGATAAATTCTTCGGTACTGAATATACAAGAATTAGACCTCAGTGGTGTGTTGTTTCTTAATCTCCGTCCCTTAAATAGGATCGTATGAAATTAATAACTATTGCTTTGACTTATGATAAGAAGAGAGCCATTGTGATTCAATACCTTATATCTTGGGCAATATTATTAATTACATGACGATTGCTGACATTTAATATGGAGAATCGTGTGCAAGTACGTCTTGTTTGATTTGTCCCCTTGGTGGGCTCAGAACCTTTATCATACCAAATCTTGCAAGTGAAATTTTATTTCCGGTATGGATAATAATGTTGAGTTGTCTTTACTCCAAGGATAAAGATATTAATTAATATAAAGCGTGTTCAGTGGCTTAATTAATTAATGGACTAAAATAATCTTAGACACGGGAAATAATGATCGGGAGCTAGTCGTAATATGGGTTAAGATGGATAGTTCAATATTAATTTTATAGTGGAATAAATTAGTATTAATGGACTTTGAATAATATTTGGCCCAATATTGTAGCTTCATAGTCCATTGGAGGTCCAATCTTAATTCTCCTAAAGGCCCCTCAAATAACCCAAAATAAAGTCCAATTAATGAAAGAGAGAAGAAAATATTCTTGCCTAATATTTCTATGAAATTTTCGAAAAATATGTAGGAAAAAGGAATAAAAGATTGTCTTGATTTTCTTGTAGATATTTTATGGAAAGAGATAAGTATTGTAGGAATACATAATTATCCCATAAATTCAAGAGTCAAATCTTGATTCTTTTTACCTTGTTATTTTCGAAAATTAGGGATAAATAGGGGAAGAGATTTTTATGGAAAATTTAATTAAGGAGAAAAGAATATAGGAGATATATTCAAGATTTCTTGGAGACCAAGAAAAAGATTTTCTCCCTCAATTTCTTGACCTAAAAATCGGCCCCCCTCCTCCCTATAAATAGGGGATGAATTTTTCATTCCCAACTGTAATTCCATGTTTTGGAAATATTAGAAATCCAAAAAGGTGGTGGCAAAATATTTTTGGTTTTCCTCTTGTTAAAATCGTTCGTGAGAATCCTTCCACCGGATTGTGTTGGTGGACTTGGGACATATTTGGGAAGACTCTTTGGGTTGATCCATCGTCTCATTAGTCGTCTCTACAAGAGGTTAGTAATCTCGTAACTCCTAGATTCCGCATGCTTAGGATTTACGTGGATTACGTGTACACTTGTTGTTTATTCGCTTATTAATTATTATGTTGAATTGATTTAGGATTAATTCATGTTAGTAATTAATTGATTAATTTAAATATGTATTTAAAATCATCTCGAATAGATCCGGGCACTCCTAATTTCCCAACAAAGATCTCCTTCCTCAATTTGTGCCACCCTTCTTTGTGGTCCATTCCCCGTGTTTAATTGTTAGAAATTATTGGTGATTACCTCCATCAAAGCACTTGCCATTTTCGAGGTTAGGTTGAGAAAACCCCCTCCGGAGCATGCATTCAAGTGATATTGAACTTCCTCATTCATCCCACAAAAGAATGTCGTAGTGGTTTGTTCATCGAGAAATCCATGTTGAGCACATTCGGCTAGCAATTGGTTGAATATCTCCCACGCCTCTTTGATGCTTTCATTTGGCTTTTGCTTGAAATTGGTGATTTCCCACCTTGCTTGGATCGTTCTTGATGGTGGATAAAACTTGAGAAAGAATTTCTTGCTCACTTAATCCCAAGTTGTCACACTTCCGGGTGGAATTTCCTTACTCAACCACGTTTTTGCTTTTCCCACGAGGGTGAAAGCAAACATCCTAAGCCTTTTGGCATCTTCGGTCACCCCATTCCTCTTAAATGTGTCCTCCGAAAGTAAGAACCAATCCAAGTGTTTGTATGGATCCTCCTTATCACCCGCCCCCTCAAATTGATTCTCCATTAAGAGTTTTAACATTGCGGGATCAATTGTGAAATTGTTTGCCTCTACATTAGGCCTTGCAATCCCGTCATAGTACTCTCGAGGTTGGGGCTCGAAGTAGTTGCGGAGTGGCCTACCTTGATCTTGCATGTAAGGATGGTTAAAAAAGAGGTAATGGTTGAACATGTTGGGATGAGGTGGTTGAAACGGGTTTTGGGGTGGTGGTGGATTTTGGAAAGGATGTGGGGGCACGCCCCCTTGAGGATTTTGGTTCTCACCTCCTTGAGGTGGTGGTGGAGGTGAATTTTGGGCTTGTGGATTGTGTGGGTTTTGTGGATTTTGATGGTTTTGGTTCTCTCCTTGAGGTAGTGGTGGTGGTGGATAAGGAGGACCATGGTGATGGAGGTTTTGTGGGTTGTTGGGTAGGTAAGGGTTGTGTTGATATGGTGGGTAAGGGTAGGGGTTGTAACCTTGGTAATATCCTCCGGGTTGCACATTGGGAAAAGGTTGTGGATTTGGTTGTGGCTTCACATTCCCATTTTGCGCATCAACCTCAACCTGAGGATTTTGTGCTTGTGGATTTCCATCATTGTGTCCACCTCCCCCTTTATTTTGAGGATTTTCAAAATTTGCTTCCATCTCTTGATTTAGATTTGCTCCTCTTCTTCAGTTCCGATTTCGATTACTCCTCCTTGCTTCCGCTTCAATCTCAAGATTTATCGGTTCAAGGTTTCCCCGTCGTGCTCTTGTGATCATACACCTAAGAAATGATCAAGTGACAATACCACAAGAAGAAACACGAAGAGTGAAATAAAACAAGAAATAAATGCAACTACTAATATCACTTCAACTAACTTCAAGTCCCACCTAAACAAGCTCTCAACTAGTCCCCGGCAACGGCGCCATTGACTTGGTCGGAATTTTTGGTTAAAAATATTTTCCTACTCCCCTGCAAGAGTACGGGATCGTCGTAGTAGTGTAAGTAATTTGACCAAGTATTTATCGAACCCAAGAGACTAGGAGAGTAGTGGACCCCCAAAGTTATACGTATCCATGGTATTATAGAAGCGATAGAAGTTTTTGAATTTTAAAAGCAAGTTAACACAAGTACCAATTTTCAACTAAAGACAACTAGAATTAAAACTAACAATTAACTACTAATCAAGTAAAGCAAGAACAAAAAGTAATCAAGCAATTAAAACTAACTTTCGAGGGAAAGTGCAAGGGTGAGAGAATTGCTTCGGGTGTTTTCCTTATGTGGTGTCACTAACCAGTTCACAAACCAACTACTCAATTATGTCATAAGTGGTGATTTGGCTAGGAGCAATCACAAAAATGTGTAGACCAATCCCTTTTGAGGTCTGGATGAACAACGTGAATTAACTAGCACCTAATTAATCCCACAATCTCTCAAGATTGTGACGAATAGAAAGTTTCAACACGGTTACTAATTCCTAGACATCGTCTCCTCACCAACCTCATAGACGACCTCTACTCAATTAATGTCTATTGTTGTCATTCTAGCCACTAACCAACTTTTGATTGAACTAGCTACTAAGTAACATCAAATTACCCAAATTGAGACTCACACTCACAGCCTAATTATGCATATCCAACCATAGTTGTAATACACAAAAAAGAATGCTAGCTAATAGAATCAACAAGATATTTCAAGCAATAAACCCACAACAATAGAAACCATAGAAAATCACCCACATAGACATAATCAAGAAATTAGTTCACATACCAATCAATTTCCCCACATATATCCAACACCCAAAGCAAATAAGCTTAGCCCATGGTTCTAGGAGAAAAACCCATGGCTAAAATGATAATATAAAGAAAACCCATAAGAAATAGTGAATAAAACTTGCAATAAATGAAAGGTATCACCTCTTGAAGACTTGAAATGAAAAGCATAAACACCTTCAATCCTTGTTTGTAAATACAATTAACTCTTAAATCTAGCTAAACTATGATTTTTTTTTTAAAGATCTACACTCAAAAGTACTTAGCAAAATTGAAAAGTATCACTTGGGACCATATATTGAAGAAAAACCATGCTCAAAAGCTTATCCCTAGAAATTCCAGCTGCCTTCCCCTTGAAAAAATTGAAATGAGGCCTTTTATATGCTTTTGGGCTCCTCTGGCACGTGTCCCTAGGTCAGAATGGGGGACCTCAGATATTTTGGCTTACTCGACTCGAGTAGAGGTTGCTCGACTCGAGCAAGCGTGAAGTCGCGCACACGTTTTCTTTCTTCAAGCTGCTCGACTCGAGCAGTGTTGCTCGACCAAAATTGGGTCGAGAAACTCAAAACTTAAAAAAATTTGCCCTTGCTCGACCAAAGGGAGGTCGAGAAAAGTTGCTCGACTCGAGCAAGTCCCGAAAGTCTTTTTCTTCAAAATCGCATTTCAACAAGCCCGATTTTAGGACCTGCACGACCCGAGCAATGTTGCTCGAGTCGATCAGCCTCTCTTTCTCCATTTTTGTGCAACACTTTTGTTTCGCTCATAACTTGAGCTCCCGAACTCCGATTGAGTTGATTCTTTTTCCGTTGGAACCCTCTTTTCAATGCGCTTCTATTGGTTTAACCCTCTTCTGAAACATCCTTTTAAATCAAACCAGTTTTTGCACCACTTCTTGCTCATTTTTACCTGTTTCCTACATATTTCATCACATTCTCAAATAAACGGGATTAGTAGCACTTTTCATTGCAAATGAGTTCAAATCACATCAAATAAGACACACAAAATGACCATCACACAAGAAATTAAGACCCTCATCATTATAGATGAGTGAAGTTACTGCCTTCACACTAAAGTTACAGTTTTATTCCAGCACGTCACACGTTTTTTTTTTTTTAAAAGAATACTCTGTTTTTACACAATGAGAAATTATCATAATTTATAGGAATATAGTATACTCGGTGAAGTTTAACTTGCCGCTAGTTTCATCTCAAAATGATTTTTAGAACTCGAGATATGATTTTTTTAAGGTTGTAGTTAGGAATTTCGAGTAGCAGTTTTTTTCGAAATTTCAGTTTTGAGAGAACATGTTCGAGCGTAAAACCGAGCAGCGTAAAGACACCAAAATTGAATACCGAGACTACGATCATGTATTACATATGTAAGGGAGCACATATATATTTTAAAATATAATTTTTTTTTCAATGCAACAGGGTACTCGACGGCGTAGCCGAAAATCAATCGAACACAGTTTTGACGTTATAACTTGGCATATTTGAGCGTAAATTTCAGCAGCATAACGATATAATTTTTTTAAACCAAAAATACAAACATGATGTATGTACTTCAAACAACATGTAAGAAGTTCGTTTCTACAGATTTCACCAATATTCACTCCATAACAAAAATAGCAAAGAAATAAGAACACAACTATTACACAAAGGTTGAAATCACAACCTTTGTAGTTTCCGTTTGGATATTGGATGGAAATTCGAACGATCGTTGGTTTCCGAAAGTTCGTTGAGTGATCGAGGTGTAGAGTAGCTTCCGTCTATAATTTGATGGTGGAAGATGGGTTTTATTTCTTTGGATTGAAGGGGAACGATCTTTTATTTTTTTTAAAGGAGGAAACTTTTAGTGGAACTGTCTTACCTTTCTTGTAATTGAAAATGGCAGAGCTTGGACGTCTTTCTTTATTTGGTAGCAGGTGAGTAATGAAGGAGAAGAGGATATTTATAGATGAATAGGAGTGTGATTAGAAGAGTGAAACGCTGGAGAGGTCTTTTGGTGATTCTTAGACACAAGTTTAACTTGTAGTTAAAAATTTAATTTTGTTTTTATTATTTAAATGTTTTATTAACACTCAATATTTATTACATCACATATCTATATTTTAAAGTTACGATTTTATTTAATTAAAAATTATGATTTCGTTAGAGTTAATTGTTTCGAATTTTTAGCGATTAAATCGTCACGTTCCGAGACGAAAATTATTTATTTAACTAATTAATTAAAAATTAATTTTTCTTAAAGTTCAACTAAAATTCTAATTTAGTTAGACTAAGTAGATTTTTCGTCGTTGTATTTATTGTTCATCAAATTTTTTATTTTTATATCGAAAATTCTAATTCGTTGAAATATGAAATTTTCTTTCTTTAATTTGATATTAAATATTTTTATTTAATATCTAATGATTAAACCTTAAGCAAATTAATTTTGTGCTTTTTGCTCTTCTATTATATTAGTATATATATTTCATTATTATAATCTCTATCTCTAATCTTTAATCTTTAATATGTATAAAGATAAATTATAAGGCAAAATCAAATCACTCTATTTTATTTTTTTTTAAATATGAAATACTTTAATTTTAATTTTAATATCAATCGTATATTTATATTTATTAATCTGTACCCTACATTGCATGTGAAATTATAAAATTTATAATATGATATATTAATAATCAAATTCTATAAGATATGATAATAATTAAATTCTATATATAATTTATTTCATAATTTCTATAATTTTTAATTTTATAATCATTATTATTTCATTCTCTTCTTCTTCCTTTTCTTTTATTATTTTATAATTTTCAATTTTTTGTCCTACTCTTTCTTGCTTCTCTTTCTTCTTTTGAATTTGGGTTAATTTTACTTTTGGTCACTAAATTTCACGTTTGGTCACCGAGTTTCACCCTTCATCAAAATCACACACTTAACTACACCTTTTAATCAGACTTGGTGACAACATTATTTCAACGTCAAAAAATTAACGGGGGAAACATAAGTGGCGCGAATTATATTAGGGTTCACCGTGCCTCTTTCTCCCATTTCTCTGTTGGGAAAATATTGGTGCCTGGATCTATTCCAGATGATTTTAAATACATATTTAAATTAACCAATTAATTACTAACATGTATTAATCCTAAATCAATTCAACATAATAATTAATAAGCAAATAAACAATCATGCGTACACATAATCCACGTAAAACTTAGGCATGCGGAATCTAGGAGTTACTAGATTACGTACCTCTTGCAGAGACAACCGTTGAGATGTTGGATCAACCCAAAGAGTCTTCCCAAATATGTCCCATAAGTCCACGAACGTAATCCCGTGGGAGGATTCACACGAACGATTTTAACAAGAGAGAAAAATGAAATATTTTGTCACCACCTTTGTGGATTTCTAATATTTCCAACACATGGAATTACATTGGGGATGAAGAAACCATCCCCTATTTATAGGACTTGGGGGGACGAAAATTTAGGTCTAGTTGGGTCATTGGAAAATTTCATTGCTTCTTCCTTAAGACACAATCTTGAATATATCCAATATATTCTATTTCCCAAAATATCTCCCAACAAAATCTTCTCCTCTCCTCCTTGTCCATTATTTTCGAAAATATCAAATAAAATAGGAAGAGATAAGATCTTTTTTCTTTCTTGAATTTATGGGATAAACTTGTATCTCAAGAATACTTATTCCATAAAATCTTTTCAAGAAAATCTTTTTCTCTCTCCTACTCATTTTTTTCGAAAATAATTAGAAAAATTAGTCAATAATATTTTCTTCTCCTTTTCATTAATTGGACTTTAATTTGGGCTATTTGAGGGGCCTTTATGAGAATTAAGATTGGACCTTCAATGGGCTATGAAGCTATAATATTGGGCCAAATATTATTCAAGTCCATTAATATTAATTTACACCACTATAAAATTAATATTGAACTATCCATCTTAACCCATATTACGACTTTACTATAATATGACTCCAGGTCATTATTTTCCCTGTTTAAGATTATCTTAGTCCATTAATTAATTAAGCCACTGAACAAACTTTATATTAATTAATATCTTTGTCCTTGGAGTAAAGACAGCTCAACGTTATTATCCATACCGAAAATAAATTTTTACTTGCAAGATTTGGTATGATAAAGATTCTGAGCCCACCATGGGGACAAATCAAGCAAGACGTACTTGCACACGATTCTCTGTATTAAATGTCAGCAATCGTCATGTAATTAATAATATTGCCCAAGATATAAGGTTTCGAATCACATTGACTCTGTTCCTATCATAAGTCAAAGAAATAGTTATTAATTCCACACGATCCTATTTAAGGGACGAAGATTAAGAAATAACACACCACTGAGGTCTAATTCTTGTATATTCAGTACCGAAAAATTTATCCTCCTGTAGGTCCTTATTCAGTGCATCTAAATGCATTAGTATAATCTCTTGGTCAAGACAAGCCAATCTGAGCCTTATACGTCAACCTTTCATGATGGTTTGTTCATTTCCATCTGGTTTGTGAATTTGTACTTAATTACGAGGAGCTGTTAATTTGATCTTCTGTGATCTGGTATCACCAAATTAACTACAACGTTGTACATACTTAACTTTTTGAACGGGTTTGCAATAAATATATATAACATTCATTCATATTTAATGCAACAGTGATTGATAGATTATTTCAGTAAATAAATAAGAAAATCCAGTTTGGTTATAAAAGTAAAAGCATACTTTTTAGTATAACCCCAACAATCTCCCACTTATACTCAAAGTCTGCTTTTAAGTATACTACATCATGTCTAGTGTTGTATGTGACATCTAATGTTACCTACATGAACTTAATAATATTTCTCCCACTTATACTCAAAGCAAATTGGCAACGATCTTGACACACATTCCTTCCACATGTCTCTTGAATGTACTTTGAGGCAGACCATTTGTGAATGAATCCGCTAGGTTGCCTTTCGATGCAATCTTTGCCACCTCAATGTCTCCTCTCTTAACGATTTCTCGTATAAGATGGAATTTTATTTCAATGTGTTTGCTGGCCTTGTGTGCTCTCGGTTCCCTCGAATTTGTAACTGCTCCGGCATTATCAAAATAAACTGGGATCATGTTGGGCAAATCCAGGACAACATCCAAGTCCATTAGGAAGTTCTTGAGCCAAACCACTTCCTTTTTTGCTTCACAAGCAGCTACTTATTCGGCTTTCATTGTAGAATTGGCGATGCATTTATGTTTTACGCTTCTCCATGTCATGGCTCCTCCCTCCATGCAAAACACACTACCCGAGGTAGACTTTCTGGAGTCCATGTCTGATTAGAAATCCGAGTCCGTGTAACTGAGATGGGGATTAGACTGTCTGACTGATAAACCAACATTATGTCCCGTGTCCTCTTCAGATACTTTATAATGTTCTTTACTACAGTCCAATGCTCTTTCCCAGGGTTGCTTTGATATCTTGCTACCATGCCTACGGCAAAGCAGATATCTCGTCTCGTGCACAACATTGCACATATGAGGCTTCCCACAGCTAAAGCATAAGGGATGCCTTTCATGTCATTTATCTCCTTCTGTGTTTTGGGACACATCTCTTTGGATAGATGAATTCCGTGTCTGTAGGGCACAAAGTCTTTCTTGGAATCTTGCATGTTGAATCGCTTCAAAACAGTGTCTATGTATGAAGCCTGCGAAAGCCCGATCATTCTTTTCCTGCGATCTCGAGTGATCTTGATCCCTAGGATGTGATCGGCTTCCCCTAAATCCTTCATATTAAACTGTTTTGATAGCCATGCCCTTACGTCCGATAACACCTTTACATCGTTTCCGATGAGCAGTATGTCGTCTACGTATAGTACCAAAAATACCAAGATAGTTCTGTCACACTTTTTGTAAACACAACTGTCAAAGTTGTTCTGATCAAACCGTAGGATTTTATAACTTGATCAAAACACTGATTCCAAGCACGGGATGTCTGCTTCAGCCCATAAATGGACTTCTTAAGCTTGCAAACCAGATGCTCTTGGCCTTTTTCAATGAAGCCTTCGGGTTGTTGCATATAGATTTCTTCGTCAAGACTTCCATTGAGGAAAGCGGTCATGACATCCATTTTCCAGATCTCAAAGTCTAAGTGCGCAGCAATCGATAAGAAAATGTAGATGGACTTGAGCATGGTTATGGGTGCAAAAGTTTCCTCATAATCGATCCCTTCTTTCTGAGTGTACCCTTTCGCCACTAGTCTTGCTTTAAAGGTTTCAACCTTTCTGTCCAGTCCTCTCTTTCTCTTGTATACCAACTTGCATCCAGTGGGTTTTACTCCATTAAGTGATTCGAGTAGCTCCCACACTTTATTGTGATCCATTGAACCCATCTTGGCTTCCATTGTTGTTTGCCAAGATTTTGCATCCTTGTCTTGGATCGCCTCGTTGTAGGACCATGAATCTGATTCTTCTCCTGAGATTAAGTCTGAAGACTCTCCAATCCCTAAGAATCGCTCGGGTTGTCTGACAACCCTCCCACTACGACGAGGTTCCAGTTGTGTAGGTGTGACGATTGGTATATCATTTTGTACATTTGGCAATGGAGTTGGCCCCTTAAGTTCTTCTAAGGTATTCTCACTTCTAGGCTTTTTATCGTTCATATAGTCTTCTTCCAAAAATCTAAAGTGTGTACTGATTACCACTTTTTGATCTTCGGGACCATAGAACATGCATCCTTTTGTTCCTTCGGGATACCCAATGAACAACCTTAATTCTGAATGTGCTTCCAATTTACCAGCTTCCTTGTCCAACATGTATGCCGGATACCCCCAGATCCTGATGTGTCATAAACTGGGCTTGCGCCCTGTCCACAATTCTCTCGGGGTTTTAGGAACTAATTTGGATGGCATTAAGTTTAGAATATAAGCCGTTGTTTCCAAAGCGTAACCCAGAACGATTTTGGTAAATCTGCATAACTCATCATTGATATTACCATTTCTAAAAGTGTTATATTTCTTCGTTCTGCAACCCCATTTTGTTGAGGGGTACCGGGTGCAGTCAACTGGGATGCAATCTCCTCTTCCGACAGGTAGTTCAAAAATTCATCGCTAAGGTATTCGCCTCCACGATCAGATTGTAGAAACTTGATAGTCTTTTCCTTATGATTCTCTGCTTGAGCCTTAAATTCTTTGAATTTATCAAAGGTCTCAGATTTATGCTTCATTAGGAAAATGTATCCGTAGCGTGAGTAATCATCGATAAATGTAACGAAATACTCGTAGCCACCTCTAGCTTTGATTTGCGTTGGACCACACACGTCGGTGTGAACGATCTCTAACACTTCCTTAGCTCTAAACCCCTTTGCTCCAAATGCCCTCTTGGTCATTTTACCCTCTAAGCAAGATTCGCAAGTTGGAAATGGTTCAATCTGGAGAGGCTCCAACGAACCATCTTGAACCAACCTTTGAATCCTTTTTGGGTTAATGTGACATAATCTTAGGCGCCAGAGAAGTGTTTTGTTCACGTCAGCCAAACACTTTCTTTTACATGAAATAGTAGATGTGTTATACGATGCATTATGTGAGTGATGTGCACAGTTAATAATATAGAATTGTTCCGTAAAGTTCCACGACAGATTATCACATCGTTATGCAAAACAGTAACATGCTTATTAAAACGAACAGAATATCCATCGGTAAATAGTTTAGAAACTGAAATAAGGTTTTTCCGAAAAACAGGAAAATTAAGAACATCTCTTAAAATTAAAATCTTGTCTTCAAAAGACAGGTGCACTTCTCCCATTGCTTCAGCTGCCACTCTCATAGCATCGCCTAACGTGATGAAGATCTCATTTCCACTAAGTTGTCGGGTCCGCTTGAACCCCTGTAATGTGGAACAAACATGATCAGTGGATCTAGCATCCACTACCCACGAATGGGTAGCATACTCCGCCAAACAAGTTTCAACAACTAGTGAGTGAGAATTACCTTTCTTTCCATTCCTTTTGGGATTGGAACAGGCTGACCTCCAATGTCCTTCTTCACCGCAGTTAAAACATTTTCCTTTTGGTTTCTTCTGGACCTTTAACCAACTGGCTTTCTTACCTGTTTTCTTAGTGGCCTTGCTTTGGATCGGACCATTCATCTTTCGCAGCTGAATCAACTCCCTCATGAATGAGTCTTAAATCATCAGACAATGTACAAACATCTTTCCGCATTTGACGACCTTTCAGTGGGTTTTTCAGGTTTTGGTCCGCCAAGAACCCAATGATGGTTTTGTGCAGTGAGGACAAAAGACATATTTCGTTTCCAAATGACATAGTTTTCACCAGTGAGTTGGTTTTATTTGAGCATATATTTCAGTGGATTAAAAGGTTGCGATATGATGAAACTGAAAATAAACATACATCTTGTGTCAATATCCAGATCAACACAAAGAAAATCACACAATTCGATCACATGATTCATATTAAAATCTCAAAAAAATATGAACATGCATCAGCCAACATCTCAAAACAGATTTAAATGAGCCTCTTAAGAGGGTCATAATTTAAATCACATTCAAGCAGGTTACAAACAAGAACAGTTACAAACCTTTAATTTTTTTAAAAAATAATAGTCGGCTCCCACTTGACCAATATAAAATTGACAGGGACTTCGGTGAAGTATATGCATATCAATTTTATACCTAAGTAATAACCATGATTAAATATAGAATTACTACTTCATTTTGATTGAGCCTCTTGGGAGGGTCATCGTCGCCACTAATAATAATTCACAATCATCATTTTGAGAATTTATTCATGTTAAAGCTATCTTTTGGCCGTCCCGTAGGGGAATTTCTCCAAAAGATTTCACAAATAAATAAATCATGGAGGTCAGAATTAATTTGATTCGAAATCAAATTAATTATTAAAACATACTTAGTAATTTTTTGAATTTGAGATTTTTGGTTGGGCAATTCTCATGCAAACACATTTAAACAAATTAAATAAAGCATTAGAAAAACAACAATAAATCAAGCAAAATAAAAAATAAACATATTGGGCACAAATTATCCAACTGTCATGGTTTGATTTTCCTTGGCTTGATCTTGAAGAAATGTCGTCTTGAATTTCTCTCACTCGTTCGTCTCGAAAAGAAAAACTTCGTCTCAAAACGCCACTCCAAGTAGCTCACAGTCGAGATGCTCGCCGGCATTCGGCCGGCCACTTGGCCGAGTGACCACGCCCGTGCACCTAGGCGCAGCGCGCGTCGCCCTCGGTAACTCGGCAGCCTCGGCAGGTGACGGGTCGGCAGCGCCTGTGCGCGCGCGCACTTCTCGTCACCCTTGCTTCCGCTGCTTTCGCCCCGCGCGCTCGGTCCTGCGCGCATCCATGTGTGTTGCCTGGTCGCGTCCGCATACGTCCTGGGGCGACCCCGCCTAATGCTGTGCGCCATGTCCGTTCACTTGGCCACGTTCGCGTCGCGCGCGTGCCTCACTTGGCGACGTTCCGGGTCTGTTTCAACTCCTCGTCTCCATCTCCGTCTTCGTCTTTGTCTTCGTCTTCGATCAGGTTACAATTTATTTAACGAAAAATAAATACACCTCAAATTTAGACTGGTCTATTACATTGAACAAATCAAATAGCCTAATCTACTCGTGGATTTTCTCACGAGAAAAACAAATCCGAACGAGTCGAATTAAAACCAACATTCATACGCATGAAAAATAAACACATTAAATACCATGACAATTGGATACCTGCAAAACAGATCTAGCAATTCTACTATCCAATTTTCAATTTAATGTTCAACACAATTTAAATAACAATCTAAAAGTCAGAGCTCGAAACCAGAGCTCTGATACCAGTTGTTGGGAAAATATGGGTGCCCGGAACTATTCGAGATGATTTTGAATACATATTTAAATTAACCAATTAATTACTAACATGAATTAATCCTAAATCAATTCAACATAATAATTAATAAGCAAATAAACAATCATGCATACACATAATCTACGTAAATCCTAAGCATGCGGAATCTAGGAGTTACGAGATTACGTACCTCTTGTAGAGACAATCGTTGAGACGTTGGATCAACCCAAAGAGCCTTCCCAAATATGTCCCAAGTCCACGAACGTAATCCGGTGGGAGGATTCGCACGAACGATTTTAACAAGAGAGAAAAATAAAATATTTTGCCATCACCTTTGTGGATTTCTAATATTTCCAACACATGGAATTACATTGGGGATGAAGAAATCATCCCCTATTTATAGGACTAGGGGGGTGGGGGAAGAAAATTAGGGTCTAGTTGGGTCATTGGGAAATTTCCTTACTTCTTCTTTAAGACACAATCTTTAATATATCCAATATATTATATTTCCCAAAATATCTCCCAACAAAATCTTCTCCTCTCCTTTTTATCCATTATTTTCGAAAATATCAAATAAAATAGGAAGAGATAAGATCTTTTTCCTTTCTTGAATTTATGGGATAAACTTGTATCTCAAGAATACTTATTCCATAAAATCTTTCCAAGAAAATCAAGAAAATTTTTTCTCTCTCCTACTCATTTTTTTCGAAAAAATAATTAGGAAAATTAGGCAATAATATTTTCTTCTCCTTTTCATTAACTGGACTTTAATTTGGGCTATTTGAGGGGCCTTTAGAAGAATTAAGATTGGACCTTCAATGGATTATGAAGCTATAATATTGGGCCAAATATTATTCAAGTCCATTAATATTAATTTACTCGACTATAAAATTAATATTGAACTATTCATCGTAACTCATATTACGACTTTATTATAATATGGCTCCAGGTCATTATTTTCCGTGTTTCAGATTATCTTAGTCCATTAATTAATTAAGCCATTGAACAAGCTTTATATTAATTAATATCTTTGTCATTGGAGTAAAGACAGCTCAACGTTATTATCCATACAGGAAATAATTTTTCACTTGCAAGATTTGGTGTGATAAAGATTCTGAGCCCACACAGGGGACAAATCAAGCAAGACTTACTGGCACACGATTCTCCGTATTAAATGTCAGCAATCGTCATTTAATTAATAATATTGCCCAAGATATAAGGTATCGAATTACATTTACTTTCTTCCTATCATAAGTCAAAGCAATAATTATTAATTCCACACGATCTTATTTAAGGGACGGAGATTAAGAAGTAACACATCACTTGTTGGGGAATGAGTTGCACATATCTATTCGGGGTGAATATTTAAATACAAATTTAATTCATTAATTATTACTAGCATGAATTAATCCTATATTAATTCAAATAATAATTGCAACAACATATCATGCATATAAAAAGCCACGGAAAACCTACGCATGCGGAATCTACGAGTTTACGTGAACGTACCTCTCGGGATGGCAGTGGCTTTGGTCGGACGGACTAACCAAAAGGACTTCCCAAGTATTCCCTTAGCCCTTGCTCGACAATCCGGTGGAAGGATACTCGCGAACAATTAACAAAAGGAAAAATAAACTTTGTTGCACCACTTATGTGGATTTGCTAATATTTCCAGCACATGGAATTGTACTTGGGAATGAACTAATCATCCCTCTATATAGGAGGGAGGGTGAACGAAATTTGTGTGTTTTTTTTCAATGTGGGGAAAAAGACTTTTATTGGTCACCAAGAAATCTTGAATATATCCCATATATATTTTTTCCCACAAATTAAAATATTCCACAAAAAATCCACCTCCTCTATTTTATGGAATTTTCGAAAATATTAGTGTGCAAGAATCCAAGATTTGGATCTTCTTGAATTTATGAGATATTCTTGTATTTCAAGAAATACATATCTTCCATAATATCTTTTCAAGAAAATCAAGAAAATCTTTTTCTTGCCCATTATATTTCCAAAATTTCGAAATTTCATTATGTATAACCAAGTGGGAGATTTCTTGAATTTAATGAGACAATCTTGTATTCCAAGAATACATATCTTCATTCCATAACAAAATTCAAAGAAAATCTTTTTCTCCTTTTATCCATAATTTTTGAATTAATTAGAGAAATATTAAGCAACAATATTTATTTTATTTTAATCACCTTTTCAGTTATTGGACTATATGTTGGGCTACTCAGGGGGCCTTTAGGAGAATTAAGATTGGACCTTCTAATGGATCTTGAATATCTAATATTGAGCCACAATATAATTCAAGCCCATAAATATTAATTAATCCCACTACATAATTAATATTGCAGACTATCCATCTTAACCCATATTACAGTCAATATGGCTCCGGTCATTATTTCCCGTGTTTAAGATTATCTAGCCCATTAATTAATTCAAGCCACTTTAGAAAATAGCTTTCCGTTAATTAATATCTTTTGTCCTTGGTCGGAGAACGGTTCAACATTATTATCCATACCTAGGAAACAAATTCCACTTGCAAGATTTGGTATGATAAAGCTTATGAACCTCCCAAGGGGGGCAAATCAAGCAAGCATTTTGCTTGCACACGATTCTTCGTATTAGATCTTAGCAATCACATGTGACCAATAATATTGCCCAAGATAAAAAGTATTGAATCTCTCTGATTCGCTACCCATGATAAGTCAAAGCAATAGTTACCAATCCCACGTGATCCTATTTAAGGGACGAAGGTTAAGAAACAAAACGAACCACCGAGGTCTAATTCTTCCTTGTTCGCTCAAGAACTTATCCTCCCAGAGGGTCCTATTCAAATAAGATCGGTCATGCACTAGTGTAATCTCTTGGTCAAGACAAACCAATCCGAGCCTTTACACCTCAACCTTTCGCGATGGTTGTTCATTTCCATCTAGGTCATGAATGGCGTACTTTTTAGTTACAAGGGAACTTTGTTTAATTTAATCTTCGTGATCCGGTATCACTAAATTAACTACATAAAGTAACACGTATGAATTATTGAACAGTTATGCAGTAAATATATATAACATTCAATCATATTTAAAGCATCAGTGATAAATAATTTATTTCAGTAAATAAGTCTGAAAATTCAGTTTCGATTATACAAAGTAAAAGCATACTTTTCAGTATAATCCCAACAATCTCCCACTTATACTCAAAGTCTGCTTTTAAGTATACTACAACACGTCTCGAGTAGTCCGTGACATCTAATGTCACCTATATCTGGTTAATAATTTCACCCACTTATACTCAAAGCAGTTAGCAACGGTCTTGACACCCATTCCACTCACATGTCTCTCGAATGTATTCAGAGGCAGACTCTTTGTGAATGGATCTGCTAGGCTGTCCTCAGACACTATCTTTGCCACATCTATATCTCCTATCTTAATGATTTCTCGTATAAGATGTCTTTCCTTTAATGTGTTTGTTTGACTCGTGGACTCTTGGTTCTCTTGAATTTTAAATCGCCCCTAGCAGATATTGCTAGACAAATTGTAACACCATCCAAGTCCACTAAGAAGATCTAGAGCCCAATAGGTTCTTTTCGCTTCACAAGCGCCTACTTACCCGAGTCCCATGGTTGAGTCGTTGATGCATTTTCGCCTCACACTCGTCCATTTGATGGCTACACTTCCCAAATGGAAACACACTAAGCGAGGCAGATAATTTTCGAATCTATATCGATTGGAAATCCGAAGTCCGTAGCCCGATGGGGATTGGAGTATCGATCGATAAATCAACATTCTATCCCGAAGTTCTTTTCAGATACTTGTAATGTTTTTAATCGTCAATCAATTTCGCTTTCCACGGGTTACTCGATATCTTGCTACCATGCCTACGGCAAAGCATATATCCGGTCTCGTACCATAAAGATTGCATATATAAGGTTTCCCTACACGAAGCACAAGGAATGCCTTTCATGTCATCTATCTCCTTTTTGCGTCTTAGGGACATTTTTTGGATAGATGGATTCCAAGTCTGAAAGGTACGAATCCTTTCTTGGAATCTTGCATGCTGAATCGTTTTAAAACCAGTGTCAATGTATGAATACTTGCGATAACCAGATCATCCTTTTCTTGCGATCTCGAGTAATCTTGATCCCAAGGATGTGTCCGGCTTTCCCTAAGTATTTCATATCAAACTGTTTTGAAACGCCATGCCCTTACGTCTGACCACACCTTCACATTGTTCCCGATGATCACAATGTCATCTACGTATAGTACTAAGAATACCAATGCGAGTTCAAACACTTTTTTATACACATAACTTTCAAACTTGTTTTGATCAAACCCATAAGACTTTATTATATGATCAAAACTTTGGTTCCAAGCTCTGGATGCCTGTTTGAGTCCATAAATGGACCTCTTGAGCTTACAAACTAGGTGTTTTTGGCATGTTTCAATGAAACCTTGGTGTTGTTGCACATAGATCTCTTTATCAAGACTTCCGTTAAGGAAAGCTATCTTGACATCTATCTGCCAGATTTCAAGGTCAAAGTGCGCAGCAATCGATAAGAGAATACGGATGGACTTAAGCATGGCTACGGGCGAAAAAAGTTTCCTCATAATCGATCCCCTTCTTTCTGAGTATAACCTTTCGCCATTAGTCTTGCTTTAAAGGTTTCAACCTTCCCGTCCGGTCCTCTTTTCCTCTTATATACCCACTTATATCCAATGGGTTTGACCCCATTAAGTGGTTCGACTAGCTCCCACACTCTATTATGAAACATAGAACCCATATCGGCTTTCATTGCTGTTTGCCAAGAATCTGCATCCATATCTTGGAGTGCCTCGTCATATGTCCATGGGTCTGATTCCTGAAATCAAGTCCGAGGACTCTCCTATTCCCATGAATCTCTCGGGCTGTCAAACAACCCTCCCACTATAACGAGGCTCCGGTTGTGAAAACGTATCGTTTGGTATATCATCTAGTATAGTTGGCACTGAGGTTTGCCCTCTAAGCTCATTTAAGGTAATCTCACTTCTGGGTTTTCTTTGGTTCTATAGTTTTCTTCCTAAATCTAAAGTGGGTGCGGATGTCCACCTTTTGATCTTCGGAACTATAGAACATTCACCCTTTTGTTCCCTCGGGTTATCCTACAAAACAACCTTAATTCTGATCTAGGATCCATTTTCTGGGTTTCCTTTGTCCAACACGAGGCCGGACACCCCAAAGTTCTCATGTGTCTCATACTAGACTTGCATATGGGTCCACAATTCTTTGGGGTTCGGGGAACCGATTTGGATAGCACCAAGTTCAGAATGTAAGTCATCACATTTTTCAAGGCATGACCCCGTAACGACTTCTGGAAGATCCGTATAACTCATCATTGATCTAACCATTTCCAAAAGAATTTTTGTTGCTTCACTCTCGCAAACCCCGTTTTGTTGAGGGGTTCCGTCTTGATGGATTTGGGATACAATCCCTTCATCAGATAAGTAGTACAAAAACTCATCGCTGAGGTATTCGCTTCCACGATCAGATCGTAGAGACTTGATACGTTTTTCCATATGATTCTCTGCTTGAGCCTTAAATTCTTTAGAATTTCTCAAAGGTCTCGGATTCATGCTTCATAAGGAAAATGTACCTTGAGTAATCATCAATAATTACTCATAACCTCCTCTTGCTTTGGTTGACATTTGACTACATACATCTATGTGAACGATCTCTAACACTTCTTTTAGCCCCATCCCCTTGGCTCCAAATGCCATCTTGGTCATATTACCCTCCAAACATGATTCTAAAAGTTGGAATCGATTCAACTTGGAGACGCCCAGGTGAACCATCTTTCACCAACCTTTGGATCCTCTTTTGGATTTATATGACCTAATCTTAGATGCCAAAAAAGTGTCTGCGTTCACGCGTCGATGAACGTTTTTCTTTTAAAATAAATTGATTGATGTGTTATAGGATACATTTCGTGAGTGGTGTGCACATTTAATTGTATAGAGATTTTCCATCAATGTCCCGTATGAGTATACACTCATCATTTCAAAAATGATGTCATTCTTATTAGAAGAAACTTAGTGTCCTTTTAATCGAATTTTAGAAATTAAAAGTGAATTCTTTCTAAAATCGGGAACACAAAGATAATCTCAAAAAACTTTATCTTCAAAAGATAGGTGCACTTCTCCCACTGCTTTAACTGCTACTCATGTAGCATTGCAATGTCTGCTACTTGCGTAGTATTGCAATAATCGTTACTACCGTAGTATTGCAATATTTGCCACTTACGTAGCATTGCAATGTCTTCTACTTTCGTAAATAACGTTGCCCGGTGTGATGAGGATCTCACTCCCACTACGTTCTTTATGCGGATCATTTAGAACCCGTGAAGCCAACATGATTAGTGGATCTCGATCAACCACCCACGAATGAGAAGTATCGCCCGCTAAACAAGTTTCAACAACTAGTGTGAGAATTACCTTTCTTTCCGTCCCTTTTGGGGTTGGAACAGGCAAAACCTCCATTGTCCTCTCTCACCGCAGTTTAAGCACTTCCTCTTTGGATTTTCCTTGACTCAACAAGCATTCCTCATTTTACCATTGCCCTTGGCAACAGTTGAGTTTTATTGCTTATGGCCTTTGGTCCTCTTAATATTTTATCTTGCCTACCCTTGGCCTAGAAGATGAAGACGGACCACTTGTCACAAAGCTTGAGTTTGGTGCCTTATCATCATTTTCGCCGAGTCCAAAAGTTTGCAACAAATTAATTAGCGAGGCCAAAATGCTCAAAAAACTTTTCAATCGTCATTTATTTAAGAGAATGAAGTACCAAATTCATCGAGTCTCTAGATCATAATCTGCGCTCGAGAATCTCAAGTTTGTTGAGATGGGCCATCTATTTTGAGGACGTAATCCCTTACCGGGTTTTTTTTCCTCCACCATTTTTATTTACACATCTCTCAAGAAAGGTGATCCGACGAGTCCGCATGTTTTGACTCGTCGGTTGGCTCATCGATTTTGTGTGTCAAAATCCACTTGTGCTTTTGTGCAAATCCATTATTTTAGGACAATTATAATTTTCCATTCAATATAGTTTCCATACATATTGTATTTGATCACAAGGTTCGATCACATTCATCATATTTAAAATCTCAAAAAAAAAAATAAACATCATCACCAATAACATCTCAAAAAACAGTTTAAATAAGCCATGTTGGGTGGGTCATTATTTAAACACATTCAAATTTTAAGTTATTGTTACAAACAAGAACGGTTTCAAACCTTTAATATCCAGATTAATAGTTGGCTCACTTGACCAATATAAAATCGCGATAACAAAGGGACTGAGGAGAATATATGCGTATCAATTTTATACCTAAGTAATAACCATGATTAAAACAGATTACTATTTCGCTTTTGATCGAGCCTCGTTGGGAGGGTCATCGCCGCCACTAGTAATAACCCACAATCATCCGTTTGGAATTCATTCATGTGAAACCTATCTTTTGACCGTCTGGGGGAATTTCTCCAAAAGAATTCACAAATAAATAAATCATGGAGGTCAAAATTAATTCAATTTTATTATCCAGGAATAAAATTGTCAATTAATTATTTAAAACATACTTAGTAATTTTGAAGTTGAGATTTTTCAATTTGGCAACCCTCATGCAAACACATTTAAACAAATTAAATAAAGCATAAGATAAAGACAAATAAAATCAAGCAAAAAGTAAAAATAAACATATTGGGGAACAAATTATCCAATTGTCATGGTTTGATTTTTTCTTGGCTTGATCTTGAAGAAACACGCCTCAATTCCTCCCACTCGTTAGATCTACATACATAAGGTTTCTAAAAAAAACGCCAACTTTCATTTGTTCGATAGATGATCAAGTCCGAATATTAATAAGAATTATCAATCGGAAACGATTTTGAATATGAATAAGGGCGAAAAAGTTACTTCTGGGCCATAATTTTGATAAAAAGTATTCTATCGAGTTCTTTTTTGAAACGCTGATCAAAACTTTGGTTTTTTACATTGTAGATCGATTTTCCAATAAACAAATATTTTTATTCACCCTTATAAACTTGTTTATCCCATACTGGTTTTATATGAAAACTTTGGTTGTCTCTTGCTTCGAGTCCATAAATTTCTACGGTATAAATTATGTGTTTTTGGCTTGTTTCATGACATCTGTTGTTCACATAGATCTCTTTTCAAGGTCAAAGTTTTCTTGAATAATCGATCCATACAAAGTACGATGAATCTTAATGGAATCTTTAAAAATCGTTCAAAAAACCCTCTTCGATCCCCCTTCTACGAGTATAACCGGATCATTAGTCTTGCTTTAAAGGTTTCAAGGATCCCCCGGGTCCTCTTTTCCTCTTATATATCCACTTATATCCAATGGGTTTGACCCCATTAGGTGGTTCGACCCTCTACACTCTATTTGAAACATAGAACCCATATCAATTTTCATTGTCATTTTGCCAAGAATCTGATCCATATCTTGGGCGTTTTTCGTCATATGTCCACTTGTTCCGATTCTCGAAATCAAGTCTTTATAATTCTCCTATTCCCATGAATCTCTTTGAGTCCATAAACAACCCTCCCACTATAACTAGAGGTTTTTTGCCAGAAAACGTGATCGCTTGGTATATCATCAAGATAGTCTTTATCAAGGTTTGCCCTCTGCTCATTTAAGGTAATCTCACTGGTTTTCTTTCGTTCGATAGTTTTCGGATTCCTAAATCTAAAGCCGTGGGATGTCCACCTTTGATCTTCTAACTATAGAACATTCACCTTTTGTTCCCAAAAGTTATCCTACAAAACAACCTTTAATTCGACATCTAGGATCCAATTTACCAGGTTTCCTTGTCCAACACGTCTGGCGGACACCCCAAAAGTTTGTCTCATACTAGACTTACGCATCCACAATTCTTTGGGGGTTCGTAGAACCGGGATTGGGATAGCATGACCCCAAGTCGGGGATCTAAGTCACGTCATATTTCCAAGGCATTCACATTCTTCCAAGTGCCGAAGATCTGATAACTTTTTCCATCATCGAGATATAGTAACTCTTCCAAAGAATTTTGTCAAACAACCCTTTCATTTTAAAAACCCTTGGTTTGTTGAGGGGTTTCTAGTATGGTGATTGCTTTGGGATACAATCCTTCGCTCATTTAAAGTAGGATAAAAACTTTTCTTTGGAGGTATAGAACATTCCACTACGTGATAGGTGGATGGATTATCTTGATACGCTTTTCCATTCGATTCTTTAGCCTTATCACCTTTAATTTCTCAAAAGGTCTCTGGATTCATGCTCATAAGGAAAATGTACTCATGTGTAATCATCAATAATTACTCATAACCCCCTTCTTTGCTTTGGTTGACATTTGGATACATACATCTATGTGAACGTAATCTCTAACACTTCTTTAGCCCCATCCCCTTGGCTAAATGCCATCTTGGGAATATTACCCTCCAACATGATTCATAACCAATGAATCGATTCAACTTTGAGACGCTTCCAAAGGAACCATCTTTCACCAACCTTTTGATCCCTTGATTTATGGGATCTAATCTTCATCCAAATAAGTGTACAAAACTCACGTCGATGAACGCTTTTCTAAAATCGGTCTTGATGACTAGATACGTTTTTCCATATGATTCTCTTGCACATATTAATTGTATAGAGATTTCTCAATGTCCGATTGAATAGATACACTCATCATTTCAAAAATGATGTCATTCTCATTAGAAGAAACTTAGTGTCCTTTAATTGAATTTAGAAATACGAAAGTGAATTTTTCTAAACCGGGAACACAAAGATAATCTCAAAAAAACTTTATCTTCAAAAGATAGTGCACTTCTCCCATCGGTTTAATCGATTTTCATGTAGCATTGCAATGTCTCACAGTAGTATTGCAATAATTTGAATTATATGACCTAATCTTAGTTGCAATATTTGCCACTTCACGTAGCATTGCAATGTTTTCTTTAAATAACGCTGTTGATGTGATGATGAGGGATCTCACTTTCTTGGGATCATTTACGCTGCAACATGATTAATTGATCAGATTTTAGAACCTAAACAAAGTTTCCAATGATGATTCTTCTTTTACAAGAAACCTCCAGTGTCCTTCTAATGAGAAGTATACCTCCGCTAAACAAGTTTGAGAACGAACTATATCTTGTGCAAAGAATCTTCCAGATCTCAAAGCTTTAAGAACTAGTATATTACATTGATTATTTACAAAAACCTGATTAGTGGAGAATAGATTAGATTTAGACTAGTATATCTCGAGGCAAAACAAATAATTTACGGTTGGCTCATCTGAATGAATATAAAATTAAAAAAAAACCTCAAAAAAAAAGCATCATTCAACAGGTCTCAAAATGGACTTTAAATATCAAAAAAAAAAATAAAACAAAAGGGTCATGGTCGGAATAACCCACAATCATACATTCATGTGAAACCTATCTTTTTTTGGGGGGAATTTCTCCAAAAGAATTCACAAATAAATAAATCATGGAGGTCAAAAATTAATTCAATTTTATTATTGGAATAAAATTGTCAATTAATTATTTAAAACATTCCAATTTGAAATCAATATCAATTCAAATAAACTGCACAAATTTCAAGCAAATTAAATAAAAAAATAAACATATTGAGAAAAAATTAAATTATCAATCGGGAATAAAATTGTCCAATTGATTTTTTCTGAATAATTATATTAAATTGATCTAAATCAAACAAAATCCTGGTCTGCCGTGGATTTTCTCGCGAGGCAAAACAAATCCGAATGAATCAAATTAAAAAAACCCACGGTTTATATGCATGCAAAATAAAACATTAAAATCCATGACAATTGGATAATGCAAAAACAGATCTAGCGGTTATTACATTATCCAATTTCAAATTTAATGTCCACGAATTAAATTACAATTTAAAAAATCAGAGTCAAAATAAAACATTAAAAGACATATTGGGCTCGATACCGCTTGTTGGGGAATGTGTTGCAGATCTATTCGGGTGAATATTTAAATACAAATTTAATTCATTAATTATTACTAGCATGAATTAATCCTATATTAATTCAAATAATAATTACAACAACATATCATGCATATAAAAAGCCATGTAAAACCTACATCGCGGAATCTACGGGTTTACGTGAGCGTGCCTCTTGGGATGGCAAAGTGGCTTTGGTCGGACGGACTAACCAAAAGGACTTCCCAAGTATTCCCTTAGCCCTTGCTTTCGACAATCCGGTGGAAGGATACTCATGAACAATTAACAAAAGGAAAAAAATAAACTTTGTTGCACCACTTATGTGGATTTGCTAATATTTCCAAAGACATGGAATTGTACTTGGGAATGAACTAATCATCCCTATTTATAGGAGAGAGGGTGGACGAAATTTGTGTTATTTTTCAATGTGGGATAAGACTTTTCTTGGTCACCAAGAAATCTTGAATATATCTCATATATTCTCTTTCCCATAATTAAAATATTTCAAAAAATCCCACCTCCTCATATATGGATTATTTTCGAAAAATATAGTGCAAGAATCCAAGATTTGGATCTTCTTGAATTTATGAGATATTCTTGTATTTCAAGAAATACATATCTTCCATAATATCTTTTCAAGAAAATCAAGAAAATCTTTTTGCCTCTATTTCCCAAAAATTTCGAAAAATCTCACTATGAATAACCAAGTGGGAGATTTCTTGAATTTAATGAGATAATCTTGTATTCCAAGAATACATATCTTCATTCCATAACAAAATTCAAAGAAAATCTTTCTCCTCTTTTATCCATAATTTTTAAAAAAATTTAGAGGAATATTAAGCAACAATATTTATTTTATTTTAATCACCTTTTCAGTTATTGGACTATTTGTTGGGCTACTCAGGGGGCCTTTAGGAGAATTAAGATTGGACATTCTAATGGATCTTGAATATCTAATATTGAGCCACAATATAATTCAAGCCCATAAATATTAATTAATCCCACTACATAATTAATATTGACTATCCATCTTAACCCATATTACAGTCAATATGGCTCCCGGTCATTATTTCCCGTGTTTAAGATTATCTAGCCCATCAATTAATTCAAGCCACTGAAATAGTTTTCCGTTAATTAATATCTTTTGTCCTTGGTCGAGGAACGGTTCAACATTATTATCCATACCGGAAACAAATTCCACTTGCAAGATTTGGTATGATAAAACTTATGAACCTCCCAAGGGCAAATCAAACAAGCTTACTTGCACCACGATTCTTCAGATAAATCTTAGCAATCACATGTGACCAATAATATTGCCCAAGATAAAAAGTATTGAATCTCTCTCTGATTCGCTACCCATGATAAGTCAAAGCAATATTTACCAATCCCACGTGATCCTATTTAAGGGACGAAGGTTAAGAAACAACGAACCACTGAGGTCTAATTCTTCCTTGTTCGGGATTCAAGAATTTATCCTCCCAGAGGTCCTATTCAACAAGATCGGTCATGCACTAGTGTAATCTCTGGTCAAGACAAACCAATCGAGCCTTACACCTCAACCTTTCGCGATGGTTGTTCATTTCCATCTAGATCGTGAATGGCGTACTTTTTAGTTACAAAGGATCATTAATTTAATCTTTCGTGATCCGGTATCACTAAATTAACTACAGTGTAACATGTACGAATTATTGAACAGTTATGCAGTAAATATATATAACATTCAATCATATTTAAATCATCAGTGATAAACAATTTATTTCAGTAAATAAGTCTGGAAATTTAGTTTCGATTATACAAAGTAAAAGCATACTTTTCAGTATAATCCCAACACTTTCTCCTTGCAAAAATCCCTCAATATCTTCTGTTGCAAAGCTGGGTTCATTTCCACCTATTTATAGATTTTTTTTCTATTTATCAATTACTAAAATTTCTCAAGCCCTAGTGCTCGAATTTTTCTTGTTTATTGATTTATTTGTGCTTTCTTGTTTATCTATTTATTTTGGGTTTTCCAACCCTTTTTACATTAAAAATTATTCATGTGGAAAATTAACAGAAGACGATCTTAGCAGAAAATATGAAGGGAGTATTGTAGATTATTTTTACTATGTTGATGGGGATATGCTTGGGTTAAAGTAAAGATTTGGCTTCAATTTGGAACTAATTTGCATAGTGGGGGAAGTATAATTTTATGTGTGTAATTTTGTGTTGTGCAGGCTGTTCAATCATCAAGGGTTAATAGTTCAATTATCGTGAAAGGAGGCATGGATTATATCACTATGTCAAACCTAAGTGCTTATATGGGAAGTGAAAGTTCTTCAAAAGGAACAATTAACAAGGGAAAAAGTTCATCTGTTTGGCATGTCAAAGGAAAAAAAAGTGGGAGAGACAAGAGTGACAAGTCAAGTGGTATTTTGTATTTGAAGTTGTATTTGTTGTTTTTTGTTTGTATTGAAAGGCAACAAGACAAGTATTTTGTTTTATGGATGTATTTTGTATGAACAAGAAAGTGAACAATTGCCTACTTTGTTGGACTAGTATTTTGTGTTATGGTTGTATTGGGAAAAGTATTTTGCGAACAATTGCTTACTCTGAAGTTTTCTACTTTCTCCTGAAGTGATACTTTTCAGTATTACAAGTGATATTTTTCAAGTTTTGTTTGTTAATGGTTTTTGCTTGTTACTGCTGAAGTGATACTTTTCAGTCATCTTTGTTTACTAGTCGGGAGTTCTTCTTCTCCTCTTCCTCCTCCTCCTCCTTCTCCTCCTCCTCCTCCTCTTCCTCTTCTTCAATTGAAGCTCAATCCCACAGTTACAAAACACACGTTAGAGTTGAATATCAGTGTCTGAGGACTCCACTGATCGGCTTGAGCTCGAACGGATTTCTTTAGGGAAAAAATAAAAATAATGTCTATGGACTCCATTGATGCAGGGGTTGATAAATTCGAACACCAAAAAATTCGAGTAAAAGGAATTATGAATTGGAGAGAAATAGATTGAAGTTGAAGAGAAATTAGAGCTTGGAGAAAGAGGAGAAAGGGGAAAGAGACACGGTGAATTGGGTATAAAAAGTGAAGGAACCCTAATGTAATTCGCCCCACTTCTGTTAATTGGGTATAAAAAATATTATGATAGGCAAAAGATAAGTTAATATGACATATTTAACTTTACGTACATAAACAAATAAATATATATATATATATATATATATATGTCTTGCAAGAATTTATACAAATAAATAGTATATTAAAGTCGTTCCTATAGAAGTATTAAGATAAAATTATCTTTATTTTCACACATTTTGGTTTAATTTATGTAAATTATAGATTGAAAATCAAAGATTTAAAAGTCTATAAAAAATAAATTCGAAAGTGTGTAAGTTACTGGACAAAAATTAAAATTATAAACATGGGACCTAAATAAAAAGTGACAAAGTTATCTTTATTTCCACTTAACATGTAGAGGAAGATGTGATTTTCAGCAACTTGGGAGTTATAGGATGAAAAAAAAATCATCTTCCCATATACTCCTCCTATTCAAAATATAAGATGTTTTGACTTTTTGAACGTTTATTAATAAGAAAAAATTATATCAAAATTGTCCTTATTTAATGGTAATTTATTTTTAATGACATGTCTTAATTATTGAAAAGCTTACCAAAAAATAAAATAAAGAAAGAGTAATAAATAAGGGGAGTGTAGGGAAATAAAAACCAAAACATCAAATAATAGATAAATAATTAAAAGGTCAAAATATCTTATATTTTGAATAGGAGAGAGTACAAAATAATTACACAATTGCAACAAAATTTTATAATTAAGTTAGAACTCAAATTACTTACCTCAATACTCCCTACAATATAAAAAATAAATTAAAATCAAATTAAATTAAATAAATCAACACAAAATTAGATTAACAGATTCATAAAACTACAAGAATCACAAATATACAAAACATGAATATTAATCTTTATGCGCAGGTTAGAAGAAACTCATCCACAACTAATTCAGCGGTCAAATTACTTATCTTAATGATCAGTGTAATATAAAAAAAAAAACTCCATACAATAAACAAAACAATTACAATATTGCAATAAACACTCTAACCAATTCACAACTCAAATTACTTACCTTAATATTCCTTGCAATATAAAAACCAAAATCAGATTAAATATCCAACACAAAATCAGATTAACAAATTCATCAAATTAGAAGAATAACATCAAATTAATTTCTTGACAATACGTGCAATATAAAAAAACCTCCCTGCAATATACAAAATAATTACACAATTATAAAAAAATATTCATAACTAATTTAGAACTCAAATTACTTAACTTAACACTCCATGCAATATAAAAACACAAAATAATATCAACAAATTCATAAAATTAGAATAGCAAATATACAAAACGTGAATATTAATCGCTATGAACAGACTAGAAAAAACTCATACGAACTCAAATTACTTACCTCAATACTCTCTGCAATATAAAAATCAAAATCAGATTAAATATCCAACACAAAATCATATTAATAAATTCATCAAATTAAAAGAATAATATCAAATTAATTTCTTGACAATACGTGCAATATAAAAAAACCCTTCCTACAATATACAAAATAATTACATAATTATAATAAATATTCACAACTAATTTAGAACTTAAATTACTTATCTCAATACTTCTACAATATAAAAGCACAAAGTCATATTAACTAAAATTTGGTAAAAACTTTCTTACCATTGCCTACCAAAATTTATCGGGCCAAGTCATATTTATGGTGCGGGCCTACTAACGATCATCTAGTCGGGCCTCTGTAAATGCAAAATTGATCCAACCCAAGATGGGCCCAGTACGGCCCGCCCATGATTATTTTTAATTATTTTATTTACTTTACAAAATTATATTATTTCTTTGTAATTCTTTTGGGTATTTTTCTACCCTTATCAATTTACTTTATATTCTGATTAGAAAAATAAAATAATAATTATAATTATAAATTATTAAAAGGGGCAATTACAATGGGGTGCTATTTATAGAGTGTTCTTACTCCTAAATACCACATTTTTTAACTCTTAATCCTAGGTTCAAAAAATATGTAGGAAAGACTTAAATGCCCTTAAATGCTCTAACAACCAAAATGGACCCATGTGTATATTTAAAATTTGACTTTTCTGCACCCCATATTTTTAATAATTTTGTATTTAAAATTTTTAAATTATAGAATTTAAAGTATGGATTTTACCAAACTTTTTTTATTTGCATATTACAGATTTCAGACTTAGTTTGCATATCTTACCTTTTATTTAATTTGCCTATTTCAGATTTTAAATTTTACTAATTCTTTTTTAATTATCTCTAATTTTATTTAATTGATTTTTTTAATATTAGCCAAAAATTCTGCACACCCGTAAAACGTCTGTCCAGTGGTCCACATAATGAAAATATAGTGGTTCATGTATAATGCCTCTCCCCTAAATTTTGAACCAAAAAGTTATTTTAATTTTTTAAATATCATTTTAGTTAAAAATAAAATATGTAATAAATATACTCCATCTGTCCTAAATTCAATTAAGCATTTACCAAAAAAGTCTATTGCGAATTAAATTGAATATTTTTAAATTAATAATAAAATAATTATATCAATTTAAACTATATCCTCAAAATATCTCAATATTACACCAAATGACATTATTTTTTTCACATAAAACTCAACTTTATCTCCATTTATTCATACCACATGTCATTACTCTACCATTCACTCTCATCAAATGTCAATTTTATAATACCAATTTCACATTAAATTTCATGTAAATAGTAAACGTTCAAAGGAATCTGAAACAAAGAGAGTATTAAAAAGTGAATAGTATGAGCTAAAATTGATCATTTCACACTTCTAGAAACACAATAGTAAGACCTGCTGTTGCGTTGTGATGTGGGGAGAAATTTCTTAACAATAAGTTCAAATAGCACATGAAATTATTTTCTACCAAAATATTGTGAAAATTTGTTCTAAAAATTGAATCCCATATAAATGGTGAATTTTCGCCCCTCATTTATAAAAAAGAAAAGAAAAAGAATCATTTAACCTTTTATGGATGTGCAAAAAGAAATACCATATAATATTGCAAATCTGGTATCCTTGTGATGTGAAATTTGCAATATTGTATTACCTAATAAGCCCTTAAAAAGAGAACTTTTTTACTTTTCCCATGCCGGAAATTGTGTCAAGTGTTGACGCTCGATATTTGCATTTTAGTCCATAATAAAACGTCGGGCTTCTCAAGTGGGCCCGACAAATATAAACGGGTATCGCGAAAGAGTCCGAAAACAACACACAAAAGCGGGAAATGCCACCACCAGTGTATTGTATAAGAGCACCCACACATTCCTTGTATTCTAGGGTTTAATTTCTGGCGTTCGCCTCTCAATACATATCTGTATTAGTATACACAAGCACCGTCAAATTTGTAGAATATTTTTAATGGCTTGTCGAATGGAAGAGGTTAGGGCTACCGCTGCTTGGGTCGCCTCTCACTCATCCCATGTAACTGTCGACTTATCAGGTCCGCCTCTTTCACATTCCCCTAATTTATGCATATTTGTTATGACTATTGTTTATTGATTGTTATTATGCTGCAAGCATTTCGATGTGTATTGCTTTCAGCAATGATATGTTTCCTTGGTAATGTAGTTGGATTTTTGAATGGGAATACGCGTTTCCAGGTATTGAGAAACTCGCCGAGAAAATCTATGATTCGATACCTAAGGTGGAGTGGAATTTTGAAGGAATTCATTATTTTGATAACGGTCCTCTTACTCTACAGTATCTGTTTGTGTTGGATGCACTCAATTTCTGCTTTTGGCCGGGTAATTTGCTTTGTTTCCGTTAATTCTTGGTGTATTTTTATGGTGCTCTGTAATTTTATTTAATCTTTGGATATTCTGGAAAAATCCTTTCAATACTTGTTTCTGTGCCTATCTATGTATTACTTCTTTCGGGCACTCTTTGTAACTCGAAATCTAATTTCTATTTTGATCTTTTTAATGATGCAGATAGTGAAATGAGTTATGATCATTTGGCTGCGGGACTAAAAGAAGTTCTTATGAATGATAAGTCTGCTTTTGATGCAGATCGTCTGCAGAAGTACACTGGTGAGAATGCACCACAACAGCCACCATCTCCGCATCTTTCAATTTTTTGTTTAGCCATATTATCTCAACATTTTTTACGTCAAGAATTTTCTTTGTGAGACAATTATAAGGACGTTTGCTAACAGGATTATGACTTAAAAGGATTAGTTACATTGCATACATAGCATTGCTCACCTTGTTGAAGTTACGTTTTTTGCTCTATGTAGGTGTTTGTTTTGTAGGGTGAACATCTATTACTTGATGAGCCTTCATTTCATTTTTTCTTTTCGAACTTTTTTAGGCAATAAAACTTTGAAATGATTTAGTTGCTTTAAATCAATTTCAGATTTCTTTGGGGATTAGAGTTTCTCATTGAATTGGCCTTTTGTATTTATTTTGCTACTCTTAAGTGCAGTATATTGTTGGTTCACTACTAAACTTTCCTCTCTAGGGATGACTTCATGACTTTTAGAGATTATGGTTGGCAGGTCCTGAATTACGTAAAATGCTGAAATGGCAGAGGCCATTACCTTTGGAGGATGAACGAGTGCGCTTATTGCATGAGGTGCTAGTTCTAACCAAGTAGCAATGCTGCAAATATTTATGCTAGTCTTTACTTTGATACTTCTAAATTGTTTTCAGTTAGGTGAATCACTTTTCACATGTTTGTTCAGGTAGGATTTCAGTTGGAGAGATCTTTTGATGGAAAAGCATCCAAACTTGTAGAGTCCTGTGAGAAATCAGCTGCAAAGCTTGTGGATCTCATCACGAGCCACTTTCCTGGTAACTTCATGTGTTTACTTAAACCCAATTTAGATATTTCTTTCACTAGTGTTTCTCAGTAGACCATTTACTTGAAGAGTTGTAACTATGATCCACAAAGTGCAAAATAAAGCTGTTATATAAGACAATCTTGTATGTACCAGGTTCACTATGCAATTCAAGTGTATTTTCAAATGGTATTAGCTGTTTCCGCGGAACAGTGCCAGTGTGTTAGTATTAGTTGTTTTCACTGAACATTAGTAGTTGTTTTTCCTGAATAGTATTAGACTATTAGTTGTGTACAGTTGCACCATAAAACTATGTACAAGAGACTTACTCATTATATAATGTTGCAGGTTTCAGGGATCATACAGTATACAAAGGACACCAGGTTTTCTTGTATAAGAGGGCTCAAATATTTGCTGCTGATATATGGGGAGCATTCAAGGGTCAGGGATATGGTGAACTGAATGACATAGAATCAGTGACCATGTTTGCTGACTATATTGTGCCTGCAGTTCTTCAGCAGCTTGGAGTACTAAAATATAGTCCTTCCCTATCCCGTGTAATCGAGTTTAATACAGAAATTCCTTCTGGGAGTGAGGAGGAAGTAGAACTTAGAGCATGCACAGTTCATGCTGTGGAGGAAATGAGGGACTTTATCAACAACAGATATGGAAAGCAGGTTTATTTTTTTAGACCATTCTATTTTAATTTTTATTGTATTTTTTTTCTTGGCCAGAACAACTAGAATAAAGTATATCTATATTTAATTTTTAATGATCTAACTGAGTTTAAATCTGCAGAACTATTTCAAGGTTTCAATATTTGTGCTAGATAACTTGAGAAAGAGTTGCTGACCACTCTTTAGCTTCCACACCAAATGGCCAACACTCCCACTCAAATTTAGGAAAAAAAGGGTTCCACATTTTAGGATAGAAAAAATGTTTCTTTGTTATGAAGTAGTGACTTTACTTTTAAAATTTTGATGTATTTAGTAATTTGGTTTGAGTAGTAATCACTTAATTTGGGCTACTGTTAAAACTGCAACAATTCTTGCTTTCAATTTATGCTTGATAACTTGAGGAAGAACAGTTAAAACTTTATTTTTATTTGAAAAATTGTTTCACATTTCAAAATCAAGAATTTGTTCTTCACTATTATGTTGCAAATGTCTTTAATTTTTATGGCGCTAGCTTTTTATATGTTTCTCTACTTTTCTACTTTATTTTACGTGTTTTCTTAAAGATTAGCACCAAATCATCTTGTAAGAGATACTGATTGTAAATCTTCCATATGCAAATAATTCCTAGTGCACATCGTTTGTTGTTTGAATGTCATGAGCAGCTAGCATTGTGATTAAATTTTAATTCCTACATATCCTATATATATATATATATATATATATATATATATATTTATTTATGGATAGGACTTGATATGTTATCACCCATGGTTTAATGATGTATGAACAAAGTGTAGGCTTTATTCTATATGAGTATATATAAATATATATATGTAATCTTCCCATGTTTCTCATTTTGTTATTATAGATGGTTGACTATTTACTTTTCAATTTTCTAAATGTACTGAGGAATTGCTAATAAATTGCATTTATCAGTTACTTGCTACAGAGATCAAATTGACAGTTTAATAATGTAACAGGTTAATTTGCATAATTGTGCATAATCCGAAGTGTTTTGTTTATGTAATTGATAGTGCTCAGTTTCAAATATTTCAGCTCTGTTATGTGGTTTATTGCATTTTATGATGAACATTCAATTTTCTTTTATCTGAAAAACAAAACTGCCGCATGTTTATTTATACAGGTTCTGAGTGTGGAGTTGGATCTTTGGTTATGGGCTTTTGGCATTCGGTGTCATTCACTTCAGCATCACCGGACACTCTCCATATATTATTGAGTGAACCTTATGAATGAACGGTGAAGATTAAAGGGATCTGAAGCTTCCGAGGTAGCAAGGATAAGGTCACATGTCATAATTTTGCAGTATATATAGTTTCCTCACTTCTGTTTGTTTAGAAATCAGGCATCTCTCCGTGATTCTCTCGTCTGCTCAATGATTTTGATAGACAGATAAGATTAACATAATTTCTTGTTTTTTTTTTCTCGAGTTTCAGTAAGGAATTATTGCAATTTCGTGACTCAATTTAGATAGCTAAAACTTAACAAGAGTTAAGACAATTCACACCTGTATGCATGAACAGATTATGCCCCACTCTAGATATAGCTCATCTTAAACTTTTGAGTATACTGGAGGGGCCTCCGAACTAGAGCCTCCAACGCTCAAGTCAGTTTGGAGTGTCTGAATGTAATATCTTTACCTTGCCGATGAACTTTTGTGAAAATAATTTAGAAATAGGTTTAAACATAGAGAGTTTGGTGTATACAGATGATTGTGAATTTCTGCTATACCATGTGTAAAATGAACTAGGTAGGGTGTTTATTTTATATTCTTACCTTGATGTATAAGAGTAATCAAATGGGGACATAATATACGTATAACACTCGAGGCAATGCCTATCGTCAATTTTTTAGGGCTCATAACTTTATATCCATTATAAGATTGGTTCAAGCAAAATCTCCTTTTTTTTTTTGAGTTCATATAAATTTTTGTATGAGGAGCATAATTTTAAAATCGACGCTACCTTACGACATTTACACATTTTCTTTGATGTTATAACTGCTTGGCCAGTTGGGCTTTTGCCTAGTCCGTTGAGTTGTTACCAAATCTGGACATTTTAACCCTGATCGGGTACGTGGATAATTGAAGTCATTTGGGCTGATTAATAATGTAGTTATTGGGCCACAAGCCCTGAATCTGGGCATTTGGGTAATGCATTTCTTAGATGGCCCATTACAATCTGGGCCTACGCCCAAGTATTTTTATCACTGATGGGTTTATGCTGCTTTTATTGATAAGTGCTGACTGTTTTAAAATATTGTGCGAGAAATGAACTAATCTTATCTAAAATTGTACGTTAGTGGAAAAATTATTAGTAACTTGAAGAGCATGAGGTTTTCGTGTATTTCATAAAAATGCAATTTCGTTTACGCGAAATGTTTTATGAATTGTGGCCATAATTTCAAACACATATTCTCCTATTAAATTTGTTTATGATATGAAATCGATATCAATACTCTTATCAATTGATATCATTGCTCTAATAAATTAATACACATATCATTTAATGTTATAATATTAGTTTTTAATTGTAATAATATCAATTGATAAGTGATGTGGTATTAGTTTATAAGTGTAATGATATAAATTTTATATTATGAATAACATAAAATATAATCTAATTTAAATAAAATAAAATGGACAATAAAAATGCTTTCAAACACAAATACTTATAAAACAATGTCTTAAAATAGACCGCTTATTTCTTCTTCCTTATTACTAGGGGTGTGCAAAAAGCGGTTTGGTGAACCGAACCAACCGTAATATGAAAACCGAAATATAAATTGATTTTTTTTATCAAATCGAAATCGAACCATATTTGTAAAAATTGAACTGTTCGAGTCCGAAATATTTCGGTTCGGTTCGGTCAGTTTGGTCCAAAAACCAAAATTTTAATTTTTTTTTTAATTTTCAAAAGTAAGGACAAAAAGCATACAATTTTTTCATGAACGGCAGTAAAAAAACATATAAAAAATTATATAAGCATCAATCGAGTAGTTCCCAAAAGCTAAAATCTATTCAAAAAAGGTTAAGCATTAATAGGTTCCAAAAATTGGGCTCCACGCCCCACATCTTAAGTATCATTACAATAGTTGTGTTAAAGCTTAACAAATAACAATCCAAACAATCTCAAGTAATGACAAATAAGCACAAGCTTCAACTTAAACTTATAACGACTAGCTTCTGCCTTCAAGACTTCATCTCCATCAATAGCTTTTGCCTTCAAAATCTTTCAACAACTTCTGCCAACACAATTTTAAAGGGATAAATAAGGCAGCCCATATAAATTTTAGGTACAAAATTCATGCAAATATATATACATACACACTAATTGAATGAGCGGATAATGTATTACCCATTGCTCATTTTGTAATAATATATTAGGATACCATAGTAACTAATAAGTTATTACTATCCACGCTTCACTTCTTCTATGGGCAAATATTTTTTCTCTCCATATTTCCAGATTTTTGTTAGACTTTCTCATCTTAGATTTCAATTAAGTTTTCTTATTCTGTTTTTATTGGTTTTGCTCCTTTAGTAACATACCATTCTCAACACTATAATATATTTGTATTAGTATAATAGCATAATTTTCAATACCTTACAAACACTGCTATAAGAACAAATACGTAATGTTATTTTTTTTGACAAGTAACACATACTTTCAATTGAAATATGAAAATAGGAGCTACAATTTTAGAATGCAAGGTAGTTGGAATTTTGTATTTGAGTGAAATGGAGAATGTTAGATCTTTATATAGTCTTCCATGATATTTCAAGATAAACACATGTAGTTTTTTCAAAAATCAATAACTACTTTTAATATAAAAACAACTACTCACTAAAAAATACTATATACTATCTTCTAAAAGAATATAATATTCCATAAAATAATTGGTTTTGTAATAAAATAATATTTCACCAAAAAGTAAATAACTATTGAAATAAATCAATTTCACTAAAAGGTACAACATTTGTAACATACAAGAGAACTATTTAAACCCAAAAAAACATGATATTTCAAGTCTTCTTTTTTTTTTTTTTGAAAGAGATATTTCAAGTCTATAAATCACAACACATCACTATTATCATAATAAATTAATACATTCATTAAATGACATATTAAATGACAATCAACATTAATTTCTCATCCACCTTGTTTGATTGTGAGAAATCAAATTACTAAATTCATCGACACAAATTGTACTACTAAATTATCACTTGATTCTTTATCAAAATAAGGTCAAACCTAATTTAGTTCCGAATGAAGGCATCCATCCATCTATCAACTATGCCACCAAGAATTAAGGGTCCGTTTGGTTGGGGGTAATGAAAGTGGGTAATAATAATTATTTCTATTGATGTTGTTTGGTAGTTTTGATACACAAGTAATAAAAATAGAAGTAAATAGTTGATTAGCCCCACTCACTCAACTCAGCTCACAGATACTCATTGTGCATGTTCTAACAAGCAACAAAAAATGCACTTGTTCTAACAAAGCAACATAAAATGCAATCAATAACTCTTAGTGATTGACCCCTCAATTATATCAATTACAATTACCATTCCCGAGTCATACCAAGCGGACATTAAATGATCACAAATGAGTTTCAGAACCCCTTTGTAATTAATTAGTAATGATTGGACAAAACAAGTGGCACTCGCAGAATATAATTCACCCAAACCCAACTTGACAAATTATTAGTCATATATCACTATTATAAATTACACGAAAAGCAAAATAGCCTTTTTTCTGTGTAGTGTCTTTATACCTTTGGCTTCCATATGATCTGGGTTAATTCCTCATTTCTTAATTCTAGTTCAACAACGTTATTATAATTAGTAGTACTATTAATTAAATTAAACTAACAATACCTTAAATATTGTGCTGTTTGAGGATCAAATTGTGAGAAATTTTGTGGCATCTCACCCACGTGCTTACATTCCTTACTTTGATTTTAAAATTGATGCTCTTTGTTTCGCGTGTTGTCTCTCGATATTGAATTTAAATTTTGGAAATTGCATTAGATTGGATGATGGAGAATTTCCCTACGAGAAAATTCCAAAAAAATGAGAAAAAAAATTGGGAAATTTTGGTGGTACGTCCTCTAGTTTTTGTACTCCTAAAAGTTATCGCAAGAAATATTTTAAATTGAGAGAGTATATTAAAACTCATGAATTTTAACTTTACATGATTGCCCACTATGTGCATTCCTCAAGATTCTTCTAATACTCTTGGTTGGATTTAGATGTATAAATTCTAATATTAGTTGGACACTTGCAAAGGACAAGATGGGACAAAAAGTGACTCAGCTTTTCTCCTCGTGCTTTTGGCTTCGATACCCTAGTGTTTGATTTTCATGGGGTGGGGTGTATTTATGTGTTTGTTACACAATTATATTAATATTAAGGTACATATAATAACAAATTGTCGCCTGTATTATTGTATTTTTTTTTTTACAAAATGTAATTTGTACTATTTTTTTTAATAAAATGCAACATGTATTAGTTAAAATTGACAGATTTCAACTCCGATTCATTATTTTTTAAATCTTTCTTTCGAAATTTCTTCAGTTTGATGTTTGCTAAAATATTTTTTAGCATTGTTTATATACATGATATTATTTATAGATAATATTTAATTGAAAAGTTTCACAAAAAATAAGTCTCGGATTGAAATCAATCATTTTTTACTACTACAAGTTACATTTTATTAAAAAAAATAGTATTACAAATTATAATATGTTAAAAAGATAAAAAAATAATGCAGGTTGTAATTTGTAATTAACCCTTAACATTAGTGGGATCAAAGTAAAATGGGTGAGTGTTGATATTTGATGCTATGACTTTTATTACGAAAAGTTGTACTTTGTAATCATGAAAAAATAGCGTTTGTGGAAAATTGCTTGCTAGTGTTTGCATGGATGTAGTTTAAAAGTCGGAGAAAATGGGTGCAAGTGATTGCTGAAAAATCACTTTCGACTTATTTCTTTCTTGAAAAAGTATACTTAATTATGTCAGAAGTATCAAGCATTACCTCAAAATATTAAACTGATTCTTTGGAAAGTAAAAGTCGGAAAAAGTTACTAAAATTTATAGCACACTTTTTTTAATATCGATAACATAATATTGTACTGACTGTAGAAAAGAAAACACCCTTAATAGGGAGTTATATATATAGTTAGGGGGGAAAACAACAAAGATTATTTAAATGTTTGGTACTATTTTTTCATGGATGACTAGTCTTTTTCAGCATCAACTATATATCATGTTATTTCGAAATTGAGGATTCTTGTGGTAAATGTTAATATTGTTCTTTCCCCAATGTGTTGGTATATATGTTTTTATAAAGGGCTGTTTGATACATAATTATTTCAAATTGAATGGTAATGAAAATGAAAATGAGACGAAGTGGGATAATGGTTAGAACACCACAACTTAGGTCACGAGAGTTGTAATAATAAACTAATATAGGCCGAGTATTTGTGGTGGTAAATGGGACTAAAGAATGACAAATTCATCTTCACCATGCTACAAGATAATGACCCAGCTAAAATAATCGTTATCTCATTTTGATTAATTATTACATTTTCCTACGTACTCAGTTATTCCACTGTTTCTCAATCAATAATTATTTTTGGTATATACTAACAATATAATTGTTATTCTCATTATACATTATTCAATCATGTACCTTTAATTTTAGATAGTATTTTGAAACTCAATTTAAAATGTAAAAACAATTATTTTTAACACAACTTTAAAAATAAGTGATTTTAAAGCACTTCATACAATTTTGAAACATGCACTTACAAGCGCAAACAACCCATTTGTTCTTCTCATCTTTGTTTAATTTTTATGGTTCAGTCTCCATCAACATAGGTCTTTTCTATATATAATTCTATTCATGAGAAAACAAGACAAATAATTATTGGATCTGAATGAGTTTGCTGAATTTGAAAGAATTTGAAAGTCAATATAGTGTAATAGAAATGTCTTGATTTTTTTTTTTGAAAGGGTAGTCGAAATGTCTAAATTAATTCCACATTACAACTTAATAATCCATCATACTTCTGATGAAAGTAAAATTGGTGTCCAAAAACCATAACAAATTTTTATCTGAACGACAAATAAACCTTTATCACTGCTACGGACCTTGATAATAATAATTAACCTGACTAGTTTTTTTTATACGTCAAATTAATGACTCGAACCCTATCACTTTTTGGATATATAAATAGTAGTGCTTTAACCACATTAATTTTTTCACTTTGTTTAATTAACCTGATTAGTACCTATTTAACATGTACATGTATAAAGTATAGGGATTAAGTATTTATTTGTAGTATAACTTTGTTTCGTTTTGAAATTGATCCAGATTATTTTTATTATTTAATTTTGATCCTGTAACTTTGCTTTGTTTTTAATTGTGTAACTATTTTATTTTTTTATTTAATTTCTAAATGTCACCTAAACTTTCTTAATCCTAATCATTTTGGATTGAGATTTTTCTGCATATTTTTTATTGAGGAAGAGTGATTTCTGCATACTTTGGTTTATTTTTGAATTTTCAGATCAGTTTAGATTCAATAAACCGACACGATTTGCTTTGTCTTTTAATATCCAGGTTATCTTTAATTTCGACCCAAAACCCAACCCAATATTATTAAGATTAAAAAAGTTCAGATGACGCTCAAAATTAAAGAGAAATACAAAATAATTACATATGTGGTAGTTATATGTTTGGTAACATATTGCACCAGATTAAATGATCAATTTTTAAAAAAAAAAAATGAAAACTTACAAAATCAAAATTAAAATATCAAAATAATCGAGACCAAATTTAAAACAATGCAAAATTACTAAACTATGAAAAACTTAATCCCTATTAATTAATTAATTAATTAATTAATTCTAACCCGATATCAAACCCATATGTTCAGATTTTCATATTCTATGTGAAAGAATTACGTCTTATCTTCTATGTGAAAGAATTTTGTCTTATCTAAAAGTCCGAACTTGTAGAGAGGGTGAAAATCAATTCATTTATTTAATTTTTTTCTCAACAGTTGTTATTCTCACTTATGTTGTTCACAAGTTGGGAAAATTAGTTATTTGAATCATTGCCTCTAGGTCAGAGAGAGAGTGAGAATCAATTCATTTATTTAATTTTCCTCAACATCTCCTCTAGATTGTTAATATGGTGGAAATGAAATCATAGTGGATAATTTAAATGGGTGGAGAGTTTTGTTTGTTGTCAAGAATCATTTGTAAAGTTGTTTGGATTTGATCTAGGAATTGTTTTTTTTGGTTCTTCCCTAAGCTCTGATACCATGAAAGAAATCTAAAGAGTTATAAGTTGTCATTTCATTTGTAAAGTTGCTAGTCCACTAGCAAAGTTGTTATTCTCCCTTTGTGTTGTATCACATAGTTATAGAGTGAGAAAATTAGTTATTTTACTCCCATCTATATAAGGCCAAGGTTTAGATTCATCTTTTCACATTATTGATTTCATCTCTTTCATGTAAACGAATCAGTTTCATTTCAATAAGAATTCCTCTTTTTCTTCATTCACAATGGTCAATTCTAGATTGTTAATATGGTATCGATTTTATCTTTGGTAAAAGCCAACTTTGATCCTAGCTTCCGCGTATTGAGTTTTATACTCGTTCATTTTTTATTTCTGGTTCGGTATTGAATCGGAGGTCGATTCTTTTGTTTGATTTCAACAAATTCTGTTGAAATCTTGTAGTTTCTTGTTTGGATTTTAGATTTCCTTGGCGATTTCGTTCATTTTTTTTTGGTTAATCACAGTTCTTGGCTTCAATGCGGCGGGTGCTTTAACGCTTTTGCTTAACGGGCGGTTAATCCGCTATCTCCGTATTTTCTTCACCACAATGATAATCCATGTCTATTGCCCTCGAGCCTCGGATGGTGCGAATTTCATATCTTAGCGTGGGGATTATATCGGTGGTAGCGTGGTCTCGATGTGAAGAACAAACTTTAGCTGTTCGTGGATGGTTCTCTCGATTCAGACTCAAGATGGTGATCGGGCGGTTTTGCGTTTTACTTACATATGATGAATGACTTGGCTTGGTTGAAATTGATAATAGTTGTGAGTTTTTTGATGGATCCTCATTCGATTTCTCCGGACATCGAAGACATTGAGGTACTTTAAAACTGCTTTTGAGAAGTTTGGAATGAGTTAATCGATCAACAAAATGAGTGTTACGATCTTTCAAAGATTTTCCAAAAGAGAAATCTTTAACTAATATTGCTCAAGGTTCTAAGTCCATGGTCAATTACTATAATGAGTTTAAGTATCTATGGGACGAGCATGTTAGTCCAAACCGGTGTTTACTTGTAATTTGTGGAGTCATGGTGAACTGTACTTGTGATATCCCTAGACAATTAGGCTGCTTCTCAAGAGCGAGGATTATGTCGTGAAGTTTTTAATTGGATTAAGTGAATCTTATGCTGCAATTTGAAAATCTATATTTTTGTAATTGCAACAACATAGCCCTTTAATCCGCTTTCTAAGGTGTATGCATTCTGGGATTTGACTAAGAAAAGTCTTCTAAGAGGTCTCTAGTTTTAAACTTTTGTTAATCTGTGATTTGCTGATTCCGTGGCTATGTTGGAAAAATAATTCTAGATTTTATAAGGATAAGAAGACTTTTCTTGAAGGGTTTGAAGTGTACATAATTAAAATTGAGAGTGGACATTTTCAGTTCTTAGGTGCTTTGAAGCTAATAGGTTATCTCTGTCTAGTTGGAGGGTCGGAGGGTAGTAAGGGTAAAGAAAGGTCCTACATCCACTCTCCCATTCCTAGGGAAATGCCCGATTTCTTCTCGAGAAAGCTCATCGGGGATCTAATCCAGTTCATTACTCGTGAACTTATTGAACAATTGATGTCGTTTGCAAAGCATGTCGGGAAGCTTCTACCTCACTTCACCGAATCCATTCACTGGGTTTGGGTTTGGTGTGTTTTTCTCATGGTGCTTTCCTTACAATGGATCTTTCGCCATTACGGTGTGAATATAGTTAGGGGAGGTGGAACTTTTGACTTTACACTCTTACATTGCATAATAGTGTTACTTGGATTTTTGAAGATACTGGTCTTTACATACCACATGGTGTCTAGCTTGGATTGTTTTTTTCCTTCTCCTCTAATATTCAGATATCTAACATTAAAATCAGTTTGCCCAATAATGTTGTTTTCAATTGCAACACATATGGGTATTATGGTTTTTAATGAGCATTTAACCCATAATGATGTTATATGTTCACGATTTTGCTTTCAATCTATTATCTATAAAGCTCAAGGGTTTTGACAAAAGTATTCAAATTCATTTTTCCCAACAATTTTATTTTTATGGCATCTAGTTGTATTTTTGCGGGACAAGAATGGGGACTCTCTCGGGGTGATTCAACAAATTTCAAACAACAATTTGAATCAAATATAAAGACATGGGGGGTTATATCTTGCTAAAGGGTGGCTCACTCGTGAAATTATCAAAAGATAAAGACAAAAACTTTCTTCTATCTTCTTGGTACTTTTAAGCTTTGGCATAATTGACTAGGACATATGTCTCCTATTAGTATGTTACAGATATAGGAATTGGGTTTAAAAGCTTTGATGTTCATGATCGATTGTAGATCAATTATTTGTCCTCTTGCTAAAAACGTTTAAAAAAAGAAACTATTTCCAATCGATTCATCTTTCTTCTTTCTTCTAATGCTTGTTTTGACTTGACTTCTGAACTCTTGATATTGAGGTCCATTTTCTATTGCATCTTGCATCAATCTGTTGATTTTTAAGTATTTCTTAACCATTGTTGATGATTATTCAAATTTGTACTTGGATTTATTTACTTAAAACAAAGTCGATGTTAGAAGTTCTTTGGAAAACTTTTATAATATGGTCTTGACCTAATTTCAAAAGAAAGTCAAAGTGTTGAGAAGTGATAATGGTTGTGAGTTTTTGATGTATGATTTTTATCATTCTTTGGGAATAATTCACCAAACATCCTCATTTGTGGAAACCCCCATGTTAGAATGGCTTGGTTGAAAGGGAAACACCAAGACCTTTTACAGAGTTCTTAGAGAACATTTGTTTCAATCTTCTTTGCCTATTGTGTATTGGAGTGAGTGTATTTTTTAAATTTTTTGCTTATTTGATCTTGTGTTTAGTAATGCCAACTATACTCTTGGTTGTGGTTCTTAAAAATCTTTCTCCTTTTCAAAAATTGTATGGGACTCAACTTTCGATTACTCTTTTCTTAAAAGTTTTGGTTGTTTGTGTTTTGCTAATTCTTTGACTATGAATAGAAATAAGTTTGATCCAAGGGCTATTAAGTGTGTGTTCTTGGGATACCCTTTTGGGACAAAAGGTTACAAACTGCTTGATTTAGTTTCTGGAAAAGTTTTTGTGTCAAAAAATGTGACTTTTTATGAAAACATTTTTCCATATGCTGATAAAAAGGGGGCTCAAGAGTTTGTTCAGCACTTAATTGCAAAAGAATCTTTACTTAATCCAGTTTCCATGGAAGATTCTTCTCCATAAAGTGTGATTAATACTCTGATCTTTGACTCTAGCTTTACACATCATGAGGTTTCTTGATGAGTTAGTTAGTCATATGCATACAAATATTATTGATACTTGAGGATTTCCATTAATAGGCAATTTATTGAACATCTTATTGATAGTCATCATATTAGGTTCACGAACTCTTTCATAGTCGCTTATTGAACCCTCGATCATTGATATTGTGCATGATGTGAATGATGATCTAGTTAGAAGATCTTACAGAATTAGATCTCAACATGCTTATTTGAAAGTGTATGAAACTTCTTTGCCAAAATCATTAAATCATGATCAACATTTTAAAGAAAGGGGTTTTTTTTAACATGATTGTTTCTCTTTGGAAAAGAAGTATGATATTTTCGATTTTACGTCTCTTAATAAACTTTCAAATGCTCATAAGGTTTTCACTGCATCCATTTCTCAAAATATAGAACCCAAAACTTATAAACAAGCCAAGGAAAATCCTAATTGGCAGCAAGCTATGAAAACAAAGTTAGATGCCTTTGAAAAGACTAAGACATGGACTCTAGTTCCCTTGCCACCAAATAGAGAATGTATTGGGTGTAAATGAGTTTTTAAAATCAAATACAAGCAAGATGGATCTATTGAAAGGTATAAAAGCACGGTTGGTTACTAAAGGTTACACTCAACAAAGAGAGTTGATTACTTTGATACTTTTAGCCCTGTTGCTAAAGTAACAACAGTAAGAATCCTACTTGTTGTAGCCATTTCTAGAAATTGGTTCATTCATCAATTAGATGTCAATAATGGTTTTTTACATGGTGATTTAACTAAAGAGATTTACATAACTGCTCCAACTGGTTATTGCAATGATTCTGACATGAGGGTGTGTAAACTCAACAAAAGCCTTTATGGTTTTTCTTGTACTTCAAAAACAATGGTTTAACAAACTTTTCGATTTCCTATTTTAGGTAAATGGGGATATGTTCAATCCCATGATGATAACTCTAACAAAATTCATCTTTTCGAACACACCGACATTTCATTATTTTGTAATTGTATGTTATGTTGATGATCTCATTGTATTGGGTGATTCTTTATAGCCCATAAATATTAATTAAATACATCATGTTAAGAGTTTTTGCAAAATAAGTTAATTGAAAAAAGATTTAGGTGTTTTTGAAATATATGTTTGGTGTTGAAGTTGCTAGATCACATGTGAAAAGGGTAAAACTTTGGTTCAAAGAAAACATTAGATCTTTTATTTTTTTTGGTTACTTGGGCAAGAATTTAAGCCTTGTCACACACCTATGGATTCAAATTGCAACTCACACAAACTCTACAGAGATCCTAAACTAAACTCTAGGAAAAATTGTTGGCAAGTTACTCTATTTAACAAAGAAACTAGACCGGACATTTTATTTTATGATATACAATCTCTATCTCAGTTTATGAGTAATCCCTCAAAGGAACATATGGTTGTTGTACACGGAGTACTCATATATTTGAAAGGAACTCCAGGTTTGGGTATCTTTTACTCCAGTTCTAATGACTTTAAATTCATGCTTACACTAATAGTGACTGGGCCAGGTGCATTGAAACAAGGAAAAACATCACAGGTTACACTATATACTTAGGAAACTCTCTTATCTCTTGGAAGTCAAAGAAAGCGAAAACAATGAGTAGATCTTCTGAAAGGTATAAAGTTTGGTTACTAAAGCGAATATAGAGTCATGGCAACCAGGTTCATGTGAAATTAAATGGATTCTCACATATTTAGGATTTGAAGGATTTGATCCAACTAGTTATTGCAATGCATATTCAACTCCCAACAACTCTTTATACAGACAACAAATCAGCTTACCAAATGACACTCAACCCTTGCCTCCATGACAAGAGCAAACACATCTCCATTGATTGTCACTTCACAAGGCAGAAAATTAAGGAATGAGCCATTAAGATCATTCACATACCTACAAAAGAAAACCTTGCAGACATCATGACAAAACCTCTCCTCCAAACACCTTTCAACACATTCAAGTTCAAAATGAGACTCTTAAACATTCACTCTCATTTTGAGGGGGGGTCTAAAGAGTTATAAGTTGTCATTTCATTTGTAAAGTTGCTAGTCCACTAGCAAAGTTGTTATTCTCCCTTTATGTTGTATCACATAGTTATAGAGTGGGAAAATTAGTTATTTGTACTCCCATCTATATATAGGTCATCTCTTTTAGGTTTAGATTCATCTTTTCACATTATTGATTTCATCTCTTTCATGTAAACAAATCAATTTCATTTCAATAAGAATTCCTCTTTTTCTTCATTCACAATCTGTTCTAGATTGTTAATAAGAAATCCGTCTCATCTAAAAGTCTGAACTTGTAGAAAGGGTGAAAATCAATTCATTTATTTAATTTCCCTCAACACTATGGAGCCTAACGGGCGTACGAGAGGCGTCTCATGGTGAGACGGGGTATAATTTGGACATAATGCTTTAACACTTTGTAAGGGATTGTTATTGATTTGGGCTAATTTATAGCACGTTTTATGGATGAGACATTCTCATATAAAATTTTATCATAGCTGATTGATGTGTTTAAGCAATTTTTTGGGCCGCTTTCTTCGTTTGAGTTTATTTCATTTTTGCCTCTCGTCAGGCCTTTAAATCTTATTGTTGATGGTATATTTTGGATCGATGACATGCAATGATATTAATTGATTTATAGAAATGAATTAAAAGACGATTTTCTTTCCAACATATCACGTGTAGGGGCAAAAGAAGGTGACAATTTCAGAATGGAAATTAAAGATAAATATGGACCCGATGAGCAATATTATCATGATATCATCTTCACATGTTACTATATGCAATTCCTCTTCAGTCGCTTACATGCCAGGTTTCTTTCCTCTTTCTGGTGGATATCAACTATTCCTACTGGATAACATTTATTTTTATATATACATCTGGATATTAATTAAATTATATTTATGTGGGTTTAATTTCTTCTCTCTCTTTCAAAGACATGCAAAAAACTGCTGGAATATATTCATGGAGATTGGTTAAATTACAATTTCGTCCCCGTGCTTTTTTTTTTTTTTTTTGCATAGGATCCTAACAAATTTGGATTTTAATTTTCGTCCCATAATTCTAAAACTAATTTGGTATTTTTTGTTGGATTTTGAACTTTTTGTCTCATAACTTTTGACTTTTACGCAATAGGTCCCAAAAGAATGTGCATTAATGCAACGTAGTTCGAGGAATTTCGACGACTTTTGGATTGAAATGTGATCAATAAAAAAATTAATTATTGGATAAAACTAATTAAAATTTTTAGGACCTTTTGCGATGTGGTCCGAATTGAATTGTTAATCTATTTATGTATTTATAAAATTTAATGGATTGGAGTATATTTATGTATGTATAAAATTACGTGCTTGTGTGCATGTCTGCGTGGTCCTGTTATAGTTGCTAAATAAATTGTGACGTACACCTGGCTAAGAATTATAAAATTGAAGTTAAAGATTTTGGGAGCCACCAAATATTATAATTCTCAGTTTGGCAGCATCACTGATAATTTTAATTAATCTGGAAAATGTCAAGTAGTGTATAGTAGTAGTACGTAGACATTTTGTCTTTGCACCATTTCCTAATTAAATTTTAATTTGAATAAGCAGTAAGCCGTTATCAACCCAACATTCTCTGAATTAAATTTAAATCAAATGGAAACTTTTAAAAAAAAAAAAAATTAAATGTAACTCACACGCCCTATATTTTTTCAAAAACAATATATATATATATATATATATATATATATATATATATATATTAATTTGACAAATTTTTATGTGAGACGAATCCAAGTTATGTGTATTTTTACACATTGCCTACGTGCCCATATAGTATCTTTAATATATATGACCATTTAAAAAAAAAAAGAATGTGATGAAGAAATAAAAAAGTTTGGAAATGCTGAAACGGGCTAACTATTTCCCATATTTGTAGGATTGGAATTGACCCATTTCCTTTGTTTTGTTTTATCTATGCCAAAATCATAATATGGCTGCTGCAATTCAATTTTGGGAGGACCCCTTGATTGAGAGAACCTAACATGCAACTTATTTTATATAAATCTTAATCGCTTTCATCTTCCATCTACTCTTAAATCTTAATTTACTCACACTATTATGAGTTTTCTCTATAACGACAATCTATTCTTCCGATCCCTCACACCACTATTTCGGTTCTAAAATACATAACGATATATATATAGTTAGGGGAAAAGTTGGTGGATGATATTAAGTGGAAAATCACATAATTATAATTGTACATGATTAATATTTTTCAATAAAAATAATGACAAAGTATAGAGTGAACAAATTTCACACAAAAATTTGTAAAATTAATTAAAGAGTGTGACTAATTATATTACTAAAGAGTATTAATTGTGATAACTTAAGGGTATGACTTTTTACTATAAAGGATATTATTCATAACATTTAAGTGTGACTTATATTACAGCAGGAGTATTAATAGTGATAACTAAAGTGTGACTTATATTATAAAATGATATTAGTATTAATAACTGAAGGATTATGCCTGTAAAAAAAATGGTTTCACGATAAACAAGTTTCACAGCATACCAGCATACCAACGTACTCTTCAAAAGACAAAGTATAGGATGAGCAAGTTTCACACAAAAATTTGTGAAACTGATTAAGGAGTGTGAATAGAATGTGATTTTTTACTATAAAACACTTAAAGGTGTTAGTTATTTTACAGCAGGGGGTATTAGTAGTGATAATTGAAGGCTGTGACTTATATTACAAAAGAGTCATTAGTTATAATAAAAGGTCATAACCTGTAAAAAAATAAACCAATTTCACAGTAAACAAATTTAAAATTATTTCAACTCTTTTTCAAAAATCGATTGTAGCTAGCTAGTTTGAATTCTGTGATATTTGAAAGTTCCTTAATAAGGAAAATAAAATAGGGTGTGGAATTAGCAAAGATTGCGCCACAAAAATGATTTGTGAATGATGATGTATAGATATATCCCATGAGTAAGCCAAACCAAACTGCTCTCATTCTCCACTCTTACATGACAAAAATTCCACCTCCCACATATGGACAAAATACCCCTCGCCGGCCTTCTCTATCTGAAACAAAACCCCATCTTGCTTAGACTTAGATAGCTGCAGCTCATTCCATCTCTGCTCAAAAAGTGCCTCAAATCTGACCAAGATTTTTACACCCCTCACCGGTCCCTTTTCCTCTGCATGTAAAAAGGAATATCTTGATGCAAAAAGACGAACAGTCTATTTTCTTAAGGTATCATCGCGAGAGAGATAGAGTATCACTACTCCCAATGGCCAGGTACCACTACTAGTCTAGTCCCTTTCTTTCCTTTCTGTCCCCCTTTTTCATAATTTCTCCACTCTTTAATTAATCCTTTCTCACAACTTGTAATTCTACTACTACCCTACTCCCCCTCCCCCATGATGCAATTCTCCGAAAACATCCCCCCATTATTCCCAAACATGACCACCAAAACCACCCCCCAAACGACGCCGTTCCGGGCCCGCCCCTGGCCCGAATTCCCCACCCCGAAAGCCCTCTCCGCCTTCGGCGACTCCAACTGCATGGAGCAGCTCCTGGTCCACTGCGCCACCGCTATCGAAAACAACGACGCTACCCTAGCGCAGCAGATCCTCTGGGTCCTCAACAACACCGCCCCGCCCGACGGCGACTCCAACCAGCGCCTCACGTGCGGATTCCTCCGCGCGCTCATCGCACGCGCTGCCAGGAGCGGCGACTGCAAGCTCCTGACGGCCATGGCCACCGTCCACGCCACGGACCCCGCCATGGCCAACCACAAGTTCACCATCATCGAGCTCGCCAGCTTCGTCGACCTGACGCCCTGGCACAGGTTCGGGTTCACGGCGGCGAATGCCTCCGTGCTGGAAGCCGTGATGGGCTTCCAGGTTGTGCATATTGTTGACTTGAGCCTCACTCATTGCATGCAGATCCCGACCCTAATTGACCTGTTGGCCACTAGGGCCGAGGGGCCCCCGCTGGTCAAGCTGACCGTAGCGGGCGCCTGGAGGGTAATAATTACCCTCCCGTATTAGATCTCTCGTATGAGGAATTAGGGGCGAAATTGATCAATTTCGCACGGTCGCGAAACGTGGCGATGGAATTTAGGGTGGTGACGTCGACTTCGTCGGACGGGTTCTCCTCGTTAATCGAGGAGCTCAAATTGCAACATTTGGTACGTGCCCAAAATGAGGCACTAGTGATAAATTGTCACATGATGCTTCATTATATACCGGAGGAAACCCTACTGGGGAATCCCTCCACGTCTCTTCGAAACATGTTTCTCAAGGCCCTGCGGGGCCTTAACCCGACGATAGTCGTGGTGGTGGACGAGGACGCGGATTTCACATCTGGCGATCTGGTCAACAGACTGAGATCCGCGTACAACTATCTGTGGATACCGTACGACACGGTGGACACGTTCCTCCCGCGCGGGAGCAGCCAGAGACAGTGGTACGAGGCGGGTATCTGTTGGAAAATCGAGAACGTGATTTCGCACGAAGGGGCGGGGAGAGTCGAGCGGCTGGAGACGAAGAGCAAGTGGAGTCAACGGATGAGAAATTCGGGTTTTCGAGGAACATGTTTCAGTGAGGATGCCATTGCAGAAGTGAAGAATATGTTGGATGAACATGCGGCGGGTTGGGGGCTTAAGAGGGAAGAAGATGATCTTGTGCTTACTTGGAAAGGACATAATGTAGTTTTTGCAACATCTTGGCTACCAATTTAATTCTCATCTAATTATTAATTAGATAAATTTCAGGTTAGATGATGATGATCACTTTTTTAAAATTTCTCTAATGTACTAAGGGTATGTAGTTTGTATGAATAACTTTTGTCTGGGTTTTTCTTTTGTTTCTGACATGTGGGATATTTTTTTTGGCGTAATGTCACATATATTCACTTGATCATATGTCCAATCAGCAGCTTAGAACAAATATAATCTTTTTTATGATATTCTGAGCAAATACGAATTGGACTATGAAGAATTCTTTGAGGAACTATTCTTCACTCAAGAATGGTAATTATACTTTTGAAATTTGGAGTCTTTTTATGGTAATTAAAATTTCAAAGGCCAGAACGCCTACATTCAGTTGTAATTAAAATTTGTACTTATTTTTCATTGGCTGAGGGCGAAATTTGTATTAAACCTTGGTGTACTATTAGCGAGTCCTGGAGATAATCTGACCTTTATATTGTAGGAAAAAGTAAAAATTAGATTTTATCTCCGGAATTCTTGTAATAGTTTGCTGGGAGATCTCTTTGGTGTAATTCTTGAACCTCTTGGGACATTTCTTGTGTTCCTTAGAAAAGTCCTGTACTTACGCTTTTCCCAAAAAAAAAAAAAAAACTATTGTAACTTTGGAATTATATATAATTAATTTGTAGCGCGTGTATATACTATTACTCTATGAGTTTTATTAAAATTTATTGAAGTAATTATGATGATTATAACATATGCATGATGTATCAGAAGTTGCGGATTTACGTGAGCATGTCAATCAGTGTAGTTTTTTTGGACAAAAACTTGTGTAACAATGTTTCATACATGAGACGGTATATAAATTAACAGAAATTAACACACCTATTTCATTCAAAATGTTAAAGCGTCAATGTCCAAATTATGTTTCATCTCACCGTCACCGTGAGCCCGTCTCATGCAAATGTGTTTTTTTAGTAGTCTAGGACTAAAAAAAAAAAGAAAACTCATATATGCTCAATAAATGAAACTCATCCGAGTCTCTATTGTATTTTAAGTTCAACCAAGAGAAATTAATTAAGAAGATCACAAAGAAAAGGTTTGTATCCTCATTTTTAAGATAAAATAAATAGTAAGAGATTGTTTAGATTAGTGTTCTCTTACTCGAAATATATAAATAACCAACTCCAATGTTCAGAAAGATCAATATTTTCTTAACAAATATCCAGGTTTCATATATATATATATATATATATATATATATATATATATATATATATATATATGTATATATATATATATGTATATATATATATATATATCGAGTAATTGCCAAATGCTTCTGGAGAGCGGTTTGATTCCCCTGTTTAACATTGGTGTTTTATCCTGTTGAATTTTTAACACATACTATGTATGGAATATAAAGTGAATTACATCAATTATAAAATAGATGATCTCATTTTTTATGCCGAGTTTCAATTAAAAGATTTTTGGCTTTCAAAAAAAATTAGAAGATTTTATAAGATTTTCCATTTGAAGATAATAAACTTTTTGACTGAATACATCACAATTCAAAAATAAGGGACGGTGACTGCATCTCTGCCAAGGAAGACTTGGGCTGGACCTATTGAAGGAAGGCCTAAATAAGGCCCAACATACATTATTAGAGTGGTCTCATATATAGTGGGATAGTCATACTTTTAATTGAAATTATAACACAAACTCTTCTGTCAAAACTTTTTCATATTATCCTATGAAATCTATACATATCTAATAATAAAATGTTGGGCCAAATATTGAGTCAAAAATTTATTATAATTTTTTAATAAGATTTTAAACATCTTAACAAATTTTATGTAGCTCAAATGCTATAACAAATATTTTTTATCTTCTTTGTGTGCAAGAGATACAAGGTTCAATTCCTCATGTCTACCATATATACTAATTATTTTTTGAATAATTTTTAAATTATTAATATTATTTTTTAATTTTTTGAACTTGATCTATTTATACATATATAACAACAAAATATTATACCAAAAAAAAAAAATTCAACAAAAAAATTATTAAATTCTAGAACTAAATCTATTTATACATATATAGAAACAAAATGTTATACCAAAAAAAAAATCAACAAAAAAGATTATTGCAAATTTATCATAAAATTTTAAAAATGGCACATTAATGATTAATAATATAAAATTTTATATTTTGTAGGTGATATAGATTTTTTTTTAAACTCCATCTCTTTTTAGATTGCTCACTTGATTTTGACACAAATTTTAATGAAGAAATTCTTTATTAATATTTGAAGGTAATAAAATAACTTTTTGATAAGAGTATTTTGTCAATTTTAGTGCTTAGTGATGTTTGTAAGGGGTAGCATGAACTGTATAGTTATTTTATTGCTATTTTGAGTATGTGATAAAAGATGGACTTTTTGGATCTTGAGCAATCTAAAAAAGACGAGGAGTATTATATATATATATATATATATATATATATATGTGTGTGTGTGTGTGTGTGTGTGTGTGTGTGAAAATGTATAATTTATATACTTATTTGCATGATAATATTACATGATATTGGATTTAAATTGATTAGTTCAATTAACATAAATTAGTTGCATGAGCTATTGACATTAGACTTAAATTGTTAGTTGAATAGTTTTTAATTAAATTATTAGTTGACGTTATTATTTGAATTGTCAAATGATACTAGGAATTGGTTGTGATAAAGCTCAATTTGTTTACTTATTTGTATAATTCTTTTACAGGATATAATATTTAAATTGATTAGTCCAATCATGGACGGATCCAAAAAACTTTATGTTGGAATATAGAGGAACGTAAAACACGTAATCACAGGCGCAGCAGAAATTAAAGTTCACCAACAACGAACAATTAATTGCATACATATTACAATAATCATAACGAGAAATCTTACAGTAACTCGAGTGCAGATTTCTCTACTACGGTATCCACGTAATCCCCAATTACAGATTTGCACATAATTTGTCAGCGTTGAATCCCGAGACAGATTTGCTAGGAAAATCCAAACTCTAGATCTTATGGAGAAAATATGAAGTAACGTTGTTTGTGAATTCCCAAGAGTCTGTATATATAGGGGAGTCACAACTTAAATCTTAAGCTAACCTGATTGGGAAATAAAATCCCTAATCTTTATTTAAATAAATCTCTATGATTTATTTTCCTATATAAAATCTCTACGGATTTAAATGTCTTATATGAAAATCTCTATGATTTATTTCCATATACATTAAATCCTACAATTATATTCCAAATATAATTATTGGGAATTCTTATTTAATTAAATTTAATTCAATTAAATAATATTAATAATAATTAATTCCAAATTAATCTATTATTAATTTCTTCTCCATAAATTAAATATTAAATCCAATTTAACATTTAATCAACCAACTATAATCCGTAAAAGGGAACTACTTGTTGTGTGACCCATAGGCCCTCATATACCGAGCGATTAGTCAAACTAACGGTCTTAATTGAACCCTGGTCAATAAATCAGACATTCTCAACATATGAGGTACGTTGCGAGAAACATGCAACTACCTGTAACTGAAACGTGGGCAATTGTGATTTCCTCCTTTCATTCACGAATACTCGATTAATCTTGAACATGATGAAGTGTCTATTCAAATAACTTAATCAATTTATCTCAAATCACTAATTGATCATTAGTGTCACACTTAGTCACAAAGTCTAAGTTGACGTGCATTGGCCAATGACTTAGATCCAATTATGATGAGAAGATGAGTGTTCTCTCTAAATCCACTTTGAGGAATGAATCATTTTCTTGGCTCAACTACCATGCACATGCACTTCGTGATGAACCCAATCCAAGCCATATCTACCCATAGACGGGTGCAAGCTTCGGTCATGGTCAAAGTTCATCACTCCACACATGTCATGCATATTGACCTCAAGTCAAAGGAGTATCGCATCGCTCCCACTAACCGAGACACCCGTAGACACATATAGTGGAACTACATCAAACGGTTTCTCGGATGGGTATACCAATACCCTCTAAGGTATTTGTGCATCCATCATGAGATACCTAGTATCTCGTAGTAAGTGAGATCTTACTACACTCTCTAAGAGTATGATGCAGATCGCACACCAATCTCCATTGCATCATCAATATCCCTTTCTTGATGATCCTCGATTGGGGCTATTTAAGAATCATGCTTAAGTCGTCTGAGTTCTCACTGACTCAATGACAGCAGTGGCTCAAGGGAACACATATAAGAATAAATGCAAACAATCAAACATAATATTCTAATGAGTGTAACGTCATACATTTAATATTAAACAAATAATAATATTAAGCCAATACTGAATATTATCTGAGTATTATGTCCTTACAAAGGATTGTCTCTAGGACACTAACACTAACAATCTCCCACTTGAACTAAAGTCAATCACCTACATGTCTAACCCTTAGACCATCAAAATGTCTAGTGTGTACATGAACACTCAAAGCCTTGGTGAAAGGATCAGCCAGGTTATCCTCCGTGGGGACACGTTCTAACTCTATCTCTCCTCTAACGATTACCTCTCTTATCAAGTGATAAAGCCTCGGTACATGCTTGTTTCTGTTATTGGATCTCGATTCCTTAGTTGAGCAACCGCACCAGTATTGTCACAATACAACTTTATTGGACTACTGGCACTCAGAACTACCCCTTTTTAATTTAAGAACTGTTTTATCCAGACAACTTTTTTGCCAGCTTCTGCCGCAACAATGTACTCAACTTCGGTTGTTGAGTCTGTGGTAGTCTCTTGTTTGGAACTATTCCAACTAACCGCCCAACCATTGAGAACGAAAACATAGCCCGACTGTGATTTGTAATCATCACAATCGGATTGGAAACTTGCATCAGCATAGCCAGTTGCAACTAGCTCTGACTGTCCTCCGTAGACCAAGAAACAGTCTTTAGTACGTCTAAGGTACTTAAGAATGTTCTTGACAGCAATCCAGTGAGGTTCACCTGGATTCTGCTGGTATCTACCAGTAGTGCTAACAGCGAAAGCCACATCTGGCCTTGTGCAAGTCATGGCGTATATGATGGAGCCAATTGCGGATGCATATGGTATATCCTTCATGCGCCAGATATCAGAGTCAGTGGAAGGACAATCCTTCTTAGACAGTTTTATCCCATGACATGCCGGTAGAGAACCTCTCTTAGAGTTCTCCATCGCAAATGGCTTTAACACCTTATCTACGTAGGTTGACTGTGACAGTCCCAACATCTTCTTGGATCTATCCCTATGGATCTTGATCCCTAAGATGTAGCATGCCTCACCAAGATCCTTCATCATGAAGGTTCTTGATAGCCAATCTTTAACCGACTGCATAAGAGGAATGTTGTTTCCCATAATTAGTATGTCATCGACATACACAACTATGAAAACAAAATTTCTCCCACTGCGTTTATGATAAACGCATGGATCTTCTGAATTTCTGATGAAGTCAAACGATTTGACAACCTCATCAAATCGGATATTCCAACTCTTAGAAGCTTGCTTTAATCCATAAATGGACCGTTTGAGCTTGTACACAAGGTTAGACTTTGGTTTAGATACAAAACCTTCCGGTTGAGTCATAAACACCTCCTTATCAATGTTCCCATTGAGGAAGATCGTTTTGACATCCATCTGCCAAATCTCATAATCTAAATGTGCTTCTTACAACAAGTAAAATTCGAATGGACTTGATCTTGGCAATAGGTGAGAAAATCTCATCATAGTCAATGCCTTCGCGTTGGCTATAACCTTTTGCCACCAACCTAGCCTTGTAGGTTTGTATCTTGCCATTTGCATCAGTCTTACGTTTGTAGACCCATTTGCAACCTATGGGTTTTACCCCTTTCGGCAACTCAACCAAGTCTCAAACTTGATTGGTGTACATCGAGTCCATTTCGGATTTCATGTCTTCTTGCCACTTCTCTGAGTCAACATCTAATGTTGCCACTTCTCTGAGTCAACATCTTATGTTACACTCTCTAAGAGTATGATGCAGATCGCACATCAATCTCCATTGCATCATCAATATCTCTTTCTTGATGATCCTCGATTGGAGCTATTTAAGAATCATGCTTAAGTCATCTGAGTTCTCACTGACTCAATGACAGCAGTGGCTCAAGGGAACACATATAAGAATAAATGCAAACAATCAAACATAATATTCTAATGAGTGTAACGTCATACATTTAATATTAAACAAATAATAATTTTAAGTCAATACTGAATATTATCTGAGTATTATGTCATTACAAAGGATTGTCTCTAGAACACTAACACTAACATTTTCATGACGGGACACAAAAATAAATAATACTCCCTCCGTCCTACTATAAGTTTCTCCCTTTCCTTTTTCATCTGTCCCACAATAAGTTTCATGTTTCTATAAATGGAAAAAGTAACTCCACTATCCATAATTTTTATCCTCACATTTCACACAATATTACAAAGAATGTCATTCACTACTCCACTCATTACTCCATATACCTTTTTCCTCTCTCCCAATACCCAAAACTACCCTTCATTTTTATTATTTTATTATTATTCCTTAAAAAAACAACAATAATAAACAGAAAACTTATATCGGAACGGAGGAAGTATAAAAAGTAGATTATCCTGTTAACTCAGGTTCACGTGAATTCTATTATTTTTTTTTGTCATGATTATGCGTATACACTATCACTATCTTAAAAAATATTTGATTTTTTAAATAGTGATAGTCGCATATAGATAACATATCTACAAATTCTTTTAAATGAAATATTTGCATGATTAATTAATTATAACACTATTAAAAATGCATTTAAGTCATTATATAATACTTAAAAAAAAATGGGGGCACGTGATCCCAACATAGGACATGTAGGTCCATCATTGAGTCCAATTACTATGAATTAATTGCATGTACAATTGCTGGATCTTGCTTTTTTGTTAGTTCGATTTGTCGCGCGATTGTAAAAAGATATTGGGTTGAATGTGATAAAGCTCGATACCCACATTTTTAAAAGAAAATACTAATCGAGACTAACTTAGGACAAACAGTGTTGATTTCAGGAATGATACGTACTGACTTCATCAGATAGTAGACTCTTTTTAACTTCTTAGAAAGACAATTTTGACTAATGATATCTTATGGTGTGACCATTAATAAGACTTATAGACATTTATTAAAACCTTTGACTTTCTTAAGGAGGTCAATTTCAATCATGAGTAGTTATATGTTATAATCTTCAGAGTAACTAGAGGGGACAATTTGAAAATTTTGACATGCAATGAGAATTGTGAAGACGATAATTGGTGACAATCAAAGCGGTTTAGAAGGAAATAATTCAAAATTGTAATAAAAAATACTTTTAAAATTGCATTATTTAACATTGTAAATTTTTTAAGCAGTTGGAGCACCACCCATTTACCATGCCTAATTGCAAAAGCAAAATATTTTCATCAATCGTGCGTTGCATCGAAATGAAAAAAAAAGAAGATAAAACAATATATTAAAAAATAAAAAAAATATTCGTATTATTATTATAAGTAAAATATTTTTTTATAATTTATTTAACACAAAAATAAATACTTTTCATATCATGTTCATTTTATACTTACAAACAGTGCAACGCACGGGTGATATACTAGTTAATACTAATACATTAATAAATTGATACTATTACTCTTACAAATTAATCGTAATAGCATTTAATGTTATAATTTTCGTTTACAAATGTAATGATATCAGCTGATAAATGTTAAAATATTAGTTTATTAATGTACTGTTATTAATTTCATATTATGAACAAGTTCCACGAGAGACCAATATTATAAATATTTTTAGAACAAATTATGTCAATAATTTTTATGTGAAAATAAAGAACATTTTTTTATGACATTATAATAATATACTTCTCGCAAAAAATTATACATCACCCGTACAACATGATGATGAGACACGTTTTATACAAGTATTTGCCTGTTTTATGTCAATGTCTTTGTTAATTTCACTTTTCAATGGGTTTTGAGAGAAAAAAATAGAGTCAAAAAATGAAATAATTGGATGTGGTTTATTACCAGACAAGGGTGCCGTGACAATCATAATTTATATCTTATCTAGTGTAATTTGGTAGAATGTAATTATATATATATTGTTGTTTTCTATTTTCGACCAATTTTGATAGGTGTTCAAAACTTAAAAATGGAAAAACCCAATTCTAACAGTTGTTAATTTATAATCAATTAAGGCCTCGTTTGTGCGAGGGATTAATCTGGATTGGATTATATATTCTAATAATTCCATTGTTTTGATTTGAGGGATTAAAGCTCATGAAATATTGATTTATGAATTAGGTTGTTTGTGCTCTGTCCCTTGATTGCCGGATAAACTGACAACCCAATATTGATCGAATTATTTGTCCTCTAAAATGATATTGCTAGTACAAATAATAAGGAACATCTCCCTTGTCCTTATTTTTCTAAATTATGTGACAAAAATAAAGAAATATATGAACAATTTCGAGATTTTTAGTGTTAAAATAAATTTACTCTCACTCACTCAAGCTAGTTAAGGATAAATTATCACATTCTTTAAGTTCAATCAACCATTTCAAACATACAACTATTAAATTCTAATCCAATATCAACATTTTTTTTCCTATATAAATGCAAACGATCCCCAACTACATACTTTCTTGTAGTCGTTCCTCTTTTCATCGGTTAATATATGTGTAAGATCAGTTTTCACAACGAAAAAATATTATTTTTTATTTTTTAAACGTATAAAGTACGGGTATTTTGGTAAAATTAACTTTAATTTTGTGGGTTTGAGTAATTATGTAAGAAAAAATAGTGACATAGATGATAAACAAGTGTATATTATGAGGGTGACACTTATTAGTAATATTTTTTTTTTTTTTGAAAATTGATGTGGGACAAACCAATAAATAAAAGTGTAAAAATTGATTTGAGATGGAGGGAATACTAAGTATTATAATTTCATTTAATTATATAAGTTTAATCATAATATTTTTTTACTTATCAAGAATATATCTACGACAAAAAATACAAAATTAAAAGTTAGATTTTAGTACTGAAATTCATTTCTTTTTTCAAATGAAAGGTAATAAACTACAATAGTTCCTTCTGTCAACCGACATGTGTGGGAACATCGTTTCGTCTCGCTGTAGACCATAAATGAAACCACTATAAGAGTGGAATCATCTGAATTCGCAATCGTCGCAACCGAAACTGCAACCACCACAAGGGGAACCACTACAAGACATAATAAATTTTTCCTCTCATTGTCTCGAACCCAAGACCTCGGGTCTCAAGTAATGGAGCTCTAGTCACTTGAGCTAGCCTATCCAGGCTTGACGAAAATATTCATTTCATTAGCTAATGAATCGAAGAACATCGTGTTTTAAGTTTGTTAATTAATCGTTGTAAAAAAAGGGGGCACACTTGCATGAGACTGTCTCACGATAAGACGGGATATAAATTGAGCATTAACACTTTAACACTTTGTAAGGGGTGAGTGTGATTTATGCTAAGTTGTACCCCGTCTCATGCATAAGACCGTCTCATATGAATTTTTGTCAAAAAAAAAAAAAGGTTTGTTAATTAATTATGTTGATAAATCTTATTAGTCGAGCTTCAATCAATTTAATAAAGATGTTAATTAAGTGAGACAATAATACTTTCTAAAACACATTTTATAAAATTACAATCACCTATGCGTTCTCACATAAGTTTTATCATAAGTTATAATAAAATGAATATTAAACTCAAATACTGAAAATGGAGAAAATAAATACATAAGCACACCCAATCCCTGCCATCTCACAATTGATTGAAAACAACAGAGAAACTCGTATGAAAATACAAATCAACCAAAAAACAACTCCGGAATGAATATAATAAAATTTCCGAACCACACCACGTGATTCACATGCCACAAACCCCAAAACTCACCAAACCACAGTTAAGGTTAGAGTGTGTATTACGTTTATTAATAATTCCCTCTAATTTTCAATTGTCAGACGCAATTAACAATAATCCATTCATTAATTAAATCTCCCGCAATCCACGCGAATATTCCCATTCCCAGTCCGAACGGTCTTCACCCCGACCCGGCCCAATTTGGTTAGGGCCTGGATCAGGGCCGCGTTAAAGGCCTGGGGGTTTGAGGCCCAAGTATCAACCGTGTTTTTGGACCTTGAATCCGTAAACAGAACTTGATCAGAACTGAAAAGCCCCTTTCCTTGCTGAAGGTTTTTAAAGTACACGTTGTCGAATTTTCGGGGTGTGTTTGGATCCATGTCAATTGCTATTCTCGGGTCCACATTTCTGGGGCATTTTCCCTGTAATTCGGTCGCGTATTGCCGGTTCAGGGTCGGGTCGATCGGGTTTTGGCGGGTAAAATTGTAGATCCGGTTCGCGAATTTGCTGCAGTGGGAGAATCCTACAGTGTGGCACGCTGCACATGGACACCAAAAGGAAAACGTTACGAATACAGGAAAGTATTCTAGTTGGGTGTCATTTTTGTATTTCTTTATAAATAGTGAATATTAAATTTAATGGGTATTATTGGATGTAGCGATTATATGAGGAAAAAATTGAAGACTATCACTGAGGTATTATAATCACCACTTTTAGTAACAGGTGCAATTTGTGGAAATTCAAATATTATCATTCTATAACCACATATATTTTGCGCTCAAAAAAAAAAACAAACACAGATTTATTTTTGAAAGTTGAAATTCAAATTTAATTTAACCTATTTGATTGGACAAGTAATTAATTTCAATATAAATTATAAATTACCTGAGAGGGCAATCATATCAGCCTGAGATAGGCCTCTTGAAGCAAACATGGTATTAAGCTGATCCAAATTGAAAGTTGGTTTAGGCAAATTTCCGTTAACACTTGCAGCAGTTGAACTCAGTCCATCAAGTCTTCCCAATTCCACAGGATATGAGGGCCCACCAGCCTGCAACAATTCATTTTCAACCAAACATTTAATCACCTAATATAGTTTAGACAATTAATTAAAAGTTGGTCAATGTAAATCAGTTTTACTGTGCAGGTAAACCAACTAATACATTTACAAATACACACAAATGCAAACCAATTGCACGATAAAATTAGTCAACACAAAACTTAATTGATCTTGTATAAATTAGTTTTACCATGCACCTATTTTACAACTAATACCTCACATGAAAACAACTAATACCTTTTAACAAAACAACTAATACTTTTAAAAAATATACACAAAATGCAAACCAGTTGCACCGTAAAACTGGTTTACACAAGACACAGTCGGTCCTGTGTAGTTCAACCTCACCATGCACCTGTTCCGCAACTAATACCTTACAGTAAACCAACTAATGCCTTTTCATAAAACAACTAATACTGTTCAAAAAATGCACCCAAATTACAAACCAGATTAATGACATCCCGAGTTGCCAATGCAAGAATGTCCGCACAAGAAACCTTGTTCTTGCATCTCTGCACAGCATCAACCGCAGCTTTCGCCTTGATCACTGTGTCGAACCCATCTCCAGCCAACGACAAATTGTCGTCGTGATCCTTCTCTGCTTTATTATTCGGCGTCGACGCTACGATCACCGAAGCATCACACCCCTGTGTACACAATCTCCAACTAATCAGCATTGATCATCATTGAAAAAATCTCCATTATTAACTAATCACAATTGCACAACAGCAGGGGAAAATTACCAACAGGTACAAATTTTTTATGCAAATTAGTAAAATGTACAAATAAGATCGCATATATAGCCAAAATTGCATGCAAAAGTGCAAATGTATCTATGTATATGCAATCATTTTGTATCTATCAGTAAGTTGCAATTCTGAAATGTACCTTAACGAAGCAGTCGTGGAAAAAGAGACGGATAGTTGCAGGAACCGTGACGAATGTCTGCTGAAATTTGGCAGTGACGGCCTTTCGGACAATGTTTTCGACGTCTGGGCAGGTATTTTTGTAATAATTCAGCTGGAGTTGGGCAGAAACAGAGGTTGTTAAGACAAGAACGCATAATGTGATTACAAAACTTGATCCACCCATGTTACTTGTATTTAATTATGTGCAATTAATTTAAAGGAGATGGTTTTCAAGAGAAGCATGTGATAATATGCGTATATATAGTACTAGATAAATCATAAATAGGTGATATGTGATTTTTCTTTTTTTATTTAATTTTTGGGGTTTGAAAATGTGATTAAGAGAGATGAAATAGTCTGTTAGCCAGTTGGCGGAAGAATCTTTCCACAATGAAGAAAGTAATATGGATATAAACATGATATTTGATGGAGACATTTGATTTTGTCATGTGGTCCATATATTTGGCCGCCTTAATGTGATTTTTTTCTTTTTTTTTATGTTCTTAAAATAATAAAATACGTGTGTTGCTAATTGTAACTGCTCTCCTTGTCGAATTATATGATAGGAGCTTATTTATTTTTCTTATTTGTTTTTTATGTGAATGGGCAAAGAGTAAAGCATGTTAGTGGACTTTAATAATTGAGTTGAAAAGTTGGAGGGAGAAGATTTGTGATAGCTGGATTTCTCAATATTAAATTGTATTTCACTTAATATTTTATGGTATTATGAATTTATTGGTAATTTTTGTTTTGTATGATGAATGTGGTGTGCGGTGGGCTGTGGTTTTGGGGAAAGAGGAGAGGAAAATAACGTTATGTCAAAGCCGTGTAAAATTTGCACACGAATTCTTATGTGAGGCTAATTTGAATTAAGAGTGTACATAGTATTAAATGTATTAGGGATTTTGTATGAAATAATATTGTATATGAATATGAGTATGGTCTATAATTTACTATTTGAGTCATATTTATTTTGAAAATATGATTTAGATAAGCTTCCACAAAACCACATATCATATAACAAGAGTAAATGAGATTCGTCTCATACATATGACAAATTAAAATAAAAAATAAAAATAAAAATAAAGGGCATGTTTATAGAAAGAAGAGAGTAGAGTATTGTTGGAGGTATAAAAGATAAGGATTTGGAAATTCAGAAATGAGAGTATTCAAGAACATGGAACCGGAACCAAAGAAAGTTTATGAAGAAATCAAGGCAAGAACTTGGTCATGGGTGACGACAAAAAATTTAAAAATAAGTCACCTTTCTTTTGGGAATTGACGATTAAACCCTAGATTTGTGTAGATGGTGCATATGTAGCTCGGTATTGGCTATAATTTTCAGTGTGCGATAGGAGTTCATTTTTTTTTCTACTTTCATTACATCCTTCCTATTTTAAGAAGCGGGAGTACTCCTTTTACTCCATATTTTTCTCTTTAATATAAGTATTTTGGCTGATTAAAAGGAAAAATAAATGATAGGGAATGATAACAAAAATTACGGATTCATGTACTGTCAGTTAACCACGGTATAAGTTAACCACCTCTTAATCAATTCAATTTTATTATGAAGAAGGTATTATACACACATTTTCATTGTACTTTACTATTATTATTGTTGGTAAGAATAATTACTTTACAATTAAAGTGTGGATTCTTTTTTTTTTTGCAAGAAGAATACAACTCAACCTAGAACAATTAATTCTCTCTAGCAAAGCTAATTCTTCAAACCCAACTCGGGGGAAGACATGCCTCGAACCAAGTGTGAGGATCGGAGGAGGATGACGAAAATAAAGCTGGGAGGGAACCACGGATATGAGCTCGTGGTATCTGACCGAGCTCGGACTAAGGCATTATCCACAAGACGTCAGTGGCACATATATTTAAATCCTCGCTTATCGATTTGGAACCTCAACCTCAGTAGCGTCTTTGTTTTTCTTCTGCTCGCAAAGTGAGGTCCCGATTAAAACCGATTTTTTTTCTTGGGCGAAACATGTCACGTGATGCATATAAAAAAGGGGTGAGGGTAGAGTGACTCTAATTTTTACTTTTTAAGAATGATGTGTGTTCTTTTGCTTATAATCCAACGATATGACAAGTATAAACATAAGCGAAAGAAAGAACACCACGATATTTTATAGTGGTAAGTTGGACGAAACCCCCTACATCCACTCTTCCCTTAACACGGGGCACCTTTTAACCGAACTTAACTGCGGGACTTATCACACGGGATTGCCGATAGATGTTTACCGAGTTCACACTTCAGGGGACTTATCACCCGGCGGGATTGCTTATAGATGTTTAAGGAGTTCACTCTCACCTACAAACTTAACCTAACTTTGAGTTTGGGTAAAGGTTTGTTTTGTTTCCAACTAGGTTGAGATTTTTTCCTTACATTTGTTTAGCCTCAATCTTTGGGATGGGGAAAATCTCTCTAAACTAGGATATTACATTTGTGCTTAGATCTAAGGTAGAACACTTTTGAATATATCGCGTGTATTTCTTGCTACGTGTTCTATGGTGGGAATGCTTGAGTATATAGGATCGGAGCACAATTCTTTTTAACGTGCCTTGTGTTGAATGCCTTAGCCCGTCTTCTGTCGAGACCATATTCGGGACTCGATCGTCATACGGCACCACGACCTTGGTTTGGGAAGCCTTTGGAACCATATCTTCTTAGCTCTGCGGCATCGTTTTGCTACATTCTCCATACTCTTCCACATTCATCCACACTTGATAATGAAGGAAGAACTTGTATTTATAGTGTGGATTTGAATGTTACGGTTGGAGTGAATCACATTCAAATCCATACTACTCCGTAACTTTTACCTTTTTTCGGGCTTGTCGTCTTGTCTCTCATTGGTCAATTTGAATCTTTCGTATATTCTTGATTTCTATAGTCTCGGGATCTTGATTACGTATGCGAGGCCTTGAGTTTCTTCTAAGTCTATCTTCTTTGAGTTATCGAGCCTTCAAATTGTTAAGCTATCCCCGAACCTTGTGGTTTCGAGCCTCGGTGTCTTGATGACATCTGAGTCTTGATTTCTTGAGTTCTCTACGAATTCAGGTTTCTTTTTGGAGTTTTTTCTTTTCGTGTATCGGGCATATTGCTCTTACGAATTGGAACATCGACCCCTCGATCATTATTTCGAGTTAGCATATCAGTTTATCATGTCGATCTCCATCACGTCGATCTCGTCGGTCTACTGCTCATCTTACGATTTCTCTTACGATTCTTTGGCTTTAGCTTTTCTTGCCGATTTTGCATAATTTGGTTGACTCGGAACTCATCTTTTCATCGATCTTGATCAAATTTCGTCTGATCTCGATCTTCTTCCAAACGATTTTGAGTTCCTTAATTTGTTCTTCGTTCCCCTTAACTTTATCGTAAATTTTTGAATAACACAAGTTAATAATGTTTTGGCATAAATTATCAAAACTAAAATATCCCAACAATTTCCTTTTTGATAATAGCGCCAAAACATTTGAAAATATATGCATTTAATTAGATCGGATTTTGTTTTAAAAAATTAGATCGAGTTCATGCGATCACTTTGAAAATAGTGATTTGAAAATTTGTTGGGGAAAATGAGTTTATCGGTGTTACAAATATTTAAATCAAATTTATTAATTAATTATTAATCGCAATGAATTAATCATAATACAAATTTAATTAATTATTTACTAGCATGAATTAATCCTATATTAATTCAAATAATAAACAACAACATATCATGCATATAAAAAGCCACGTGGATGGGCGAGAAGCGGGTTTTACGTGAGCGTACCTCTCGGGATGGCGTTGGCTTTGGTCGGACGGACTAACCAAAAGGACTTCCCAAGTATTCCCTTAGCCCTTTTTCGACAATCCGATGGAAGGATCTTCGCATGAACAATTAACAAAAGGAAAAAATAAACTTTGTTGCAACAACATGTGGATTTGCTAATATTTTCAAAGACATGGAATTGTCTTGGAAATGAACTAATCATCCCTCATTTATAGGAGGGAGGGTGGTCGAAATTTTAGTGACATTTCAATGTGGGAAAAAGACTTTTCTTTACCAAGAAATCTTGAATATATCTCCTATATTATTTTTCCCATAATTAAAATATTCCAAAAAAATCCTTCCTCTAATATATGGATTTCGAAAATTTAGTGCAAGAATCCAAGATTTGGATCTTCTTGAATTTATGAGATATTCTTGTATTTCAAAAAATACATATCTTCCATAATATATTTTCAAGAAAATCAAGAAAATCTTTCTTACACTATATTTTCATCTTTTTGAAATTTACTATATAAATAAGCTAGTGGGAGATTTCTTGAATTTAATGAGATAATCTTGTATTCCAAAAATACATATCTTCATTCCATAACAAAATTCAAAAGAAAATCTTTCTCCCAACATATCTATATATTTTGAAAATAATAACTTGGAAAAATTAAGCAACAATATTTATTTTATTTTAATCACATTTTCGGTTATTTGACTATTTGTTGGGCTACTCGGGGGCCTTTAGGAGAATTAAGATTGGACCTTCTAATGGACCTTGAATATCTAATATTGAGCCACAATATAATTCAAGCCCATAAATATTAATTAATCCCACTACATAATTAATATTGCACTATCCATCTTAACCCATATTACGATCAATATGGCTCTCGGTCATTATTTCCGTGTTTAAGATTATCTAGCCCATTAATTAATTCAAGCCCAAATAGTTTTCCGTTAATTAATATCTTTTGTCCTTAGTCCAGGAAGCGGTTCAACATTATTATCCATACAGGAAACTAATTTCACTTGCAAGATTTGGTATGATAAAACTTATGAACCTCCAAGCCAAATCAAGCAAAAGCGTATTTTGCACGCGATTCTTCGTATTAAATCTTAGCAATCACACGTGACAAATAATATTGCCCAAGATAAAAAGTATTGAATCTCTCCGATTCGCTACCCATGATAAGTCAAAGCAATAGTTACCAATCCCGTGATCCTATTTAAGGATTCGAAGGTTAAGAACAACGAACCAGCCGAGGTCTAATTCTTCTTTGTTTGATTGAAGAATTTATCCTCCTGTAGGGTCCTATTCAGCATCCCTCATGCACTAGTGTAATCTCTTGGTCAAAACAAACCAATCTGAAAGCCTTACACCTCAACCTTTCGCCGATGGTTGTTCATTTCCATCTAAGGTCTTGAATGGCGCGTACGTTTTAATTACAAGGACCGTTAATTTAATCTTACGCGATGCGGTATCCTTAAATTAACTTCTGATGTAACATACGAATTATTGAACGATTATCAAGAAATATATATAACATTCAATCATATTTAAAGAATCGGTGATAAACAATTTATTTCAATAAAAACGAAAAAAATTTAGTTTTCGATTATACAAAGTAAAAAGCATACTTATCATTATAATTCCAACACCGCTCATCGATACCCTTTGTGGTCCCGATTAAAACCAATTTTTGCGTGTCTTGGAAGCGAAACATGTCGCGTGATGCATATAAAGCGAGGGGTGAGGTAAAGTGACTCACAATTTTTGCTTTTAAGAATCTTTGTGTTGTTTTTGCTTATAATCAATGCATATGACAAGTATAAACATAAAGCGATAAAAACACACGATCTTTTATAGTGGTTGAATGAAACCCACCCCCATCATTTTCTTCCCCTTAACATAGGGCACCTTAACCGAACTTTGCGAGGACTTATCACCCTCACGGGATTGCCGATAGATGTTTCTGAGTTCACACTCAGCGAGACTTATCACCCTCACTGGGAATGCCTATAGATTTTCAAAGTTTCACTCACCTACAAACTTAACCTAACTTTGAGTTTGGGTAAAGGTTTGTTTGGTTTCCAACTAGGTTGAGATTTTCCCTTACATTTGTTTAAGCCTCAATCTAAGGATGGAAAAATCTCTCTAAGCTAAGGATATTATATTTGTGCTTAGATCTAGGGTAGAACACTTTTTGAATATATACGTGTATTTCTTGCTCTATGTTCTATGGTGGGAATCTTTGAGTATATAGGATCGAACCACAATTCCTTTCAACTTTGTCTTGTGTTGAATGCCTTAGCCGTCTTCTGATCGGGCCATATTTCGGGACTCATTAATCATCGACCTAATTGGGGCTTCTTTGGAACCCATATCTTCTTGGCTCTGTGCATCGTTTGCTACATTCTCCTCTTCCCGTTCGTCCACCTTGACAATGAAGGAAGAACTTTATTTATAGTGTGGATTTGAATGTTACCGTTGGAAGAATCACATTTCAAATCCATACTACTCGTGGCTTTTTGCGACTTTTTTTCGAGGGCTTGTCGTCTTTCTCTCATTGGTCCCGCATGAAATTTGAATCTAGCGGCTATATTCTTGTTTTCTTACAGGTCTCGGGATCTTGATTTGTCGAGCCTTTGGTTGTGCAAAACTATATCTGACCTTGAGTTATCATTTATCTGAACCTTGAGTTATCGAGCATTGAGTTACTCGAGCCTCGATGTCTTGATGACATCTTGAGTCTTGATTTCTTGATTCTCTTTAGTCTCGGGTTTCTTGATTCGGCGGACTTTTCTTCAACGGACCTTATGCGTTTGAGGCATCTTTGACCTCGAGGCTTGCGGGATTCGGCTCTTATGGTCCAGACATAAATCCCGGACATCGACCCTCGGTTTTTTGAAGTTCGAAATTTTATTGTCGATTTCTTCTTTCAAACATATCAATTTCGCTTTATCCGTAATCGGATCGTCGCCACTTCTTCAAATAAACATATCAAGATAGCATAATTATTACATCATGTTAGCATATCGGTTATATCTCGATCTCGATCGCGTCGATCTCGTCGATCTCTTTTGCTCATCTTCCGATCTGCAAGCCTTCTTCCGATTTGCGTTTTAGCTTTTCTTCCGCCGATTTTGAAAATTTCATCAGTTGAAAATGAACTCATCTTCTCATCGATCTTGATCATTCTCGTCTGCTGACCTCGTGCGATCTCGATCTTAAAATTCCGATTTTGTGGATTCTTAATTTTGTTATTTCGTTCCCCTAACTTGTTGTATCCGTAAATTGCTTGAATAACACAAGTTAATAATGTTTTGGCATAAATTATCAAAACTAAAATATCCCAACACAATTAAAAGTCAAATTCTTTTTTTTGACAAGAAGAATACTGTTCAACTAGAACAATTAATTCTCTCTAGCAAAAGCTAATTCAAACCCGGCTCGGGGAAGACATGCCTCGAACCAAGCGTGGGGATGGAGGAGGATAAATTCGCTAAAGTGCGAGCGACTCGATAAGCGGGGGGCGACCTCGGATATAAATTTGAGGCTCTCGGACTAAGGCATTATCCTGACAAAACGTGGCACATATATATTTAAATCTTGCTTGTCAATGGAACCTCCGATATTTTCTTTCTTTTCTTAAATGGGTAAATTACTTTTACTTTTCATTTGCAACAAAATAGAGGGGCGGAGAGACAACAAACCCATAAAGGCGGAGAAAAAAAAGGGTGGAAAATCCCACTTAAATCCCATTAAAGGGGGGGCAGCGTTTCTCGAACCCAGAACCTCTTGGTCTAGGTAGTGGTGCTCTAACCACAAGAGCTAAGCCACTTTTACTTAAAGTGTCGATTCTTATTATTACTTTGACCTTCATGTTTCATTTTAGGTTATACTTTCATAGTATAGAGTTAATATTTGCGATTGGTATATCAATATGCAATTACCACTCATTGAATATCTTTTAGTACTCCATCATGGGCCACAATTACTGTCTTTTTTTAAATTGTAAATATTAATAGTTTAAAATTTTGCAATTTTGCACTTAAAATATATTTGTTTTGGAGATTTCTTTATTGGTTTTGAGATTTTGAATCGTAAGACGTTTCTTACATGAAATTTGGAAATCTGATATTAAATGATCAAAATCTAATTAGTTTTGACATTTGATTATATAATAATATCATATGAAATAATTTTAAACGTTAATTAAGATGAATTGAAACAATCACTACCCTTGTAATTCATCCAAGTGATATTAAACATCAAGTGAGACACATTATATTAATTATTATATCCTCGTAACAAGTTATTGACTTATAGAGAAATTTGAATAACACCAGATCTCATAAGTTTGACCTCAAATAAATTTAGTCTCATAAATTTTTTAGAGAAGGTCTTTGTGTGAAATATTACACACTAATATTATGTGCAATACAACATAAATAAAACAAAAATAGTTCAAATTTTGCGGGTATTTTGTAAAGGGTTGTGGGTTTGGGCTTAGGTTGGAACGCATATGTATTTATAGAGATATATCTTTATCAAATATGTGTTGTAGCCTAGTGGTTCAGGTTTGTTAATAAATTTGGTCATAGGTTTGATTCCTATCGAACACATAATTTTTTTTTGTCAAATTTTTGTGTGATACTACATTTATGTATAAGTGTTACTACATTGTTATATTGAAAAAAAATTCATATCTTACGTAACACGCAATAAAACATATCGTAATATATAAATATTCATAAGGTAACATGGGTCACAAGGTAACACATTATTGTTCATATGGTAACACATGAATGTTCACATAGTATTACAGTACAAGTGCGAAAAAAAATTCCCAGTCCAAAATTATAAATTTAAAGAACAACTTGATATGTTACTACATGAACAAAAATAGTGTTACCATATGAGCAAAATAGTGTTACTACATGAACAAAAACTAGTACAAACGCGAAAAAAAATCAAAAATTCTGATGAACAACAGAAAAGGTTATGAAGGAAATTTCATCACACACTTTGTGTTGAGGGGTAATCAAATACCACACAATTCTCTAAATCCAACCAATTCACACCAAAATTCAAATGGAACAACCTTATTTCATCCAATGATTAAAAAAAAATTAGGGCACCTAAGCGAGGAAGAAATCGAGATCCGCGAGCGAAGAAGAAGAAGGAAGAAGAGGAAATCATTGTCATCCGTGAATTTTGTGATGGAAGAAAATGAAGAAGCCCATTGGCCCACCAACAATATTCTAACCCCGCTCCACGATGAGAAAAAAAAAAGTTTAATTGCATAACCAGATGCAATACAAATACAATTTTTTTTCATTTTTTTATCTTCGATTTAGTTCCAATTTCAATCGAGTTTTTGCCATTTTAATTTGAGCTTTTCGACGGATACTGTGACTGAACTGACACATGTATTTTTTTTAACAGTTGAAATTTCAAACATATAATTTAAAAAAAAAATTAAAATTAAAATAGAATTGACGATAATAATTAGTCAAACACAATTAAAATATAATCCAAAGATCCTTTAAAACTCCAAATTACAGCAGCAAAAAACGACATTTTTTGAGTCGATTTCGATTTGAAACTAAAAATGAATATTATCAAAAATATTGGGATTAAATCTATTTGACGCTAAAATTATGGGATCATTTGTGATTCAAACTCATTGTTAGAGTGTTTACTTATCGAGTATTTAAAAAATTTTTAAAAACAAGACTAAAACTCAAAATCTTATTTGAGTTGAAATATGCCAACTAAATTGCGTACACCCTCCTCGTTTCCTCTCGATTGGTCCGAAGCAGGCTTCGATACAAATTTTGTGTTGTCTGTCCGAAATTGCGTACCCGTACTCTTTGTGTAATGACTTCCGATATGAATGGGTGGGTATGTTTATTTCTAAAAAATTGCGCACACAGCGCATTCAACTAATTATTTTCCTTGAGCAAATCAACCGTAGGTTTCCTATTAGCCTAGCAAATCAAAGGAACAAATGGAATCGTTGCACTTTATGAATCAAAGATTGTAGCTGTACTAAAACTTATAACTAAAATATTATCCCAAATATTGACTATAATTAAACAATCCAACAATTATTTGATATAGGAGTATGCAATTAATGGAGCCCACTAGAATATTCAAATCTAAATAAAGCTATAATTTTGTGTATTTTACAACTCATCTGTTATCTCGTACATACATATATACATATTTTTTTTTCTTAAGTCAGTCTGCATCTCTCCATTTATTTGTTGGTTTAACTTCTTCAATGACATTTAATTGTTGAGTATTTTTGTAAAGCAAAATTATGGAAGCTTTACTTAGAAATTAACTTTTGAAATTTTGACTCATATTTTGGCTTAACATCTTTAAAAAGTGACTAAGTGGGTGTATGATACTCCATCACTTATTAGGAGAAATATTCCAAACAATAATATTTTTATTGGGAAACAAGGCTGGATGGTTATACTTTTCAGCGTGTGTATAATTACAAAGGGAACATCAATATCTAACGCTCCGAAACTCGGTTATATTCAATTCAATGACAGCTAACTTTGTACAATATGTTGTTGGCGGTTTGTACAAATTTGCATGAATTTAAAATTCAATGTAAATATCTAAATCCTACCAATATAATTAATTTAAATTATTTCTCTTCTCTCTCCACACTTCTCCCTCTCCCTCTCTAGCTACGAATGATATCCATTCATCAGCTTTTGATAACGAACATGATAGATTTATATTTTATTTTTATATAATTTTCAGATTTTTATTATATTTTTAATGGTTTTTGATATAATATTCAAATTATAAACAAAATTAAGGATACTATCTTATTTATTATTATTTCAATTATTTTTTATAATTTTTATTTTTATTTTAATAATCTTATTTTAATAATATAAACAATAAAAGGTCTAAAATTGGGCAAAAAATATGATGTGGCGCTCTAATACATCAATTTGGCCGAAAATCAGCCAACACGTGAGCAAATCCGGCGACAATTGATTTTTCTAACCTAAACGGTCGAAAATTGGACACAAAATTATCAAAATTGGCCACATGTTGACTAAAATTGAGAAGTCGAAAAGATAAATGAGTAAAACCGGCTTCAATTAAACTTACAGGACTAAAATTAATATTTTCCCAATCAATTTATTAATTTGCAAGCCATTTTACTTTTATCTCTACGAATATATATTTAGTACTTTAAAAAAATTAGATTCGATTGTATTATTAAATGATATTAATTTGTTAACGTGATAAACAAATAATATAGTTGAGCTGAAATTGTTAATGACCCCCGAGTTTTAGTTATTGTAATAATGAAAAAAACTTATATGAGACGTCTCATGCATAAGATGGGGTACAACTTAGCAAAAATTACATCTACCACTCTTAAAGTGTTAGAGCGTCAATACCCAACAATGAAACAGTTTCATACAGGCGTGCCTCTTTAATTATTTGACAGTGAGATTTTAGCGGCCTAATTTTGGGTACTTTTATTTTTGCGATCACAATAATTTTACTCTGATAAATCTTCAATATCCATATATTTTCGGGTTATATGACAATTTTCTTTTCTAGTTGATCTCCCATAAACCATTAAAACCATATCTATGCTTAGGGGGTGAAAAAATTTTAAGATTTTAGGTTTCACATAAAAAAGTTTTGTACGATATTTAAAAACAAGTCCAAAATAAATTAGTAATCTATTATAGACTTTTTAAGGAGCCAAGGCCTAACATTTTTATTAAATAGACCTCGCCTGTAAACTTTTTAAAAGCCTATATAAAATATATTTTTTTTTACAATTTTATTATGGCTACTATTTATTATAAAAAAAAATCAAAATCGCACCAATAAAAATTTTAAGTGTACAAATAACAATACTAAGTACTTCATCAAATCATAAAAAACAATAACAAAATCTTTATAAAAGTAAATAGTTGATAAAATATTTAAAACATTATAAAAATTAATAATTATAGTGTTGTGTTACTTACATTTGCATACTAGATATATACATCTACTAGTTATTAATATTAAATATTATCTATTTTATTAATATATTATTTATAATTATATATATATATAGTTAAATAGATCGGCCTGTTAGGCTTAAAAGACCTAAAAAAGGCTCAATTCTGGCCTATTTAAGTAAATATGCTTTTAAAAATGCATGAGTTTGACTTGTTTATTAAACGAGCCGAGCCAAGCTTTAGTAGGTTTTTGTCGGGTAGTCTGTCCTATTCTCACTCCTATCTATGCTATAACTTGAATTATTTAATCAATTCACTCATTAATTTTTAACACATTTTTCTAAATCACTAAACTTAACTCGTATTATATCGAGTAGGATCAAATGTAATTAATAAAAAGTAAGATTTATAGCATAAACCATACCTATATAATTTTTTGTCTTTTCTAAATGAGTTAGAATACGCAAGAATCGATGTCGCCCATTTTCAAAAAATTACATCATGCAAATTTTTTTAAAGAGATCGACTCATCTTTTTTAGTGATATTTAGGATTTCCCTTACCAAGAAAAGGTGTCCAAAATATCTAATGATCGGTCTCTAATTTTTTTTTATCTTTTTATCGATAAATTGGTGACTCGAACACATGTCTCACGACATATGTATTGTGCTCTAACCGCTTGATTTATTCACACAATTAAAACTAAACTCTATAAAAACTAATAAGCTGCATAAATGAGTGTGGTGTGGCACTTGTTTTTTCTCAACCTTTGACTATAATATTAATTAGCATACGTGTAACTAAGTTGTATAAAAGTCAAAATGTCGTATTGCATTTGTCGATCGCATGGCTGCTTGTTCCGTGACTCATTGTGGCACACTGTCACTTGGTTTGTTGCGTTCTTTTTATAAATCAAATATAAAGATTAAGTCGCGCAAACGCCATTATGCACCAAAAATGATAAGTATACATAATTGGAACTATAATATTAATTAGCATCCCTTCAAAAACGTCATAATTTTTATAATATTAATTAGTTTAGTCTCCCTTCAAAATAACAAAAATCGTTTCTAGTATATATAGCAATAAAGAATTACCTTATAAACATATTAATCATATATTTTTCAATTTAAAGTTTCCGCGATGAACGTTTTTGAAAATAAATAAATGATAAGATAAAGTTAATCATAATATACATATATGTATATATATGAGTACTAGTTCGCGGGGTTGAAATAATATTGATTTTATAAAAAAAAAAAAATATTTTATTTATTAATTATGAAAGAAGGCGAATTAATTTTTTATATTGTGAATGATAAATATTTATTATTCAAATTTTTCGAAAAGTCTAGTTGTTTGAAGAATTTTAAAGAGTTATAGATATTCATATCTACGCAAGATTTGATGCATATTTTTTCAGATAAATATTTATTATACAAAAAAATTGAAAATAAAATCTAATTATTTGAATATTTTACAAAATCTCTAAAAAATCAATTTTTTTTAACAATTTTAAAGAGTTATAACTAATCATATCTACACAAAATTTGATATATAATTTTATCTTTTGAAAAATCTAATTGTTATACCAATTAATTGGTATATAAACATAAAAATCATATCCTCATGCAAAAATGATGTACTTGAGATTTTTAATTTATAATTTACTGGTTATAGGGGAAATTGTAAAATTGTTTATAAGCAGAAAATATTATGATAAGCAAAAGATAAGTAAATATGACATATTTAACTTTATGTAGCTGAATATACACACACACACACACACACACATATATATATATATATATATATATATATATATATATTGCAAGAATTTATATAAATAAACAGTATATTGAAGCCGTTCTATAGGAAATATCGAGATAAAGTTATCCTTATTTTCACACTTTTTGATTTAATTTATGTAAGTTGTAGAACTAGTTTCATTTATGTAAGTTGTAGAACAAAAATCAAGATTTAATAGTCCATAGAAAAAAAAATCGAAAGTGTGCAAGTTACTGGACAAAAATCAAAATTATAAATACATGAACAAAATTAAAAAGTGACAAAGTTATATTCATTTTCGCTTAACATGTAGAGGAAGATGTGATTTTTAACATGATGAGAATATTATGATATTTTGTTGGACGATTTGGACAAAAAATCTATAAGTTACGGGATGAAAATTAAAATAAAAAAAATTAATAGGACCAATATCAAAAGTGACAAAGTTATAGGGTGGAAAAAAAAAATATTCCCTTAGATAAATAAAATATCGTGATCAGATAAGCAACAGAACAAATATTTGTAGCTGATATGATTGATATATCAATGAGTAATGAAGCAAATAAAGGCAAAACTCTAATATAGTCATCAAAATGGCGAGAGGTTTGCAGTTGTCTGCAAGACTTTCTACGTTATCATCAATACAAAAATTATCCATAAGAAGGTAAGTGTCTGCCACGTTCACTTGATAAACATACAATAAGACCTCTATAAATTAATAAACTCTCTAAGATAAAAATTTTATCTGGTCCCGACTTTGTCCAGTTCAAAGAATTCACCAATTTTGATGAGATAATATCCATAACAAATTCAAGACTCAAATTCTTTACCTAAATATTCCCTGTAATATGCAAAACAAAAGGCTGGAAGTGATTGCTATGAGAATAAAAGAAGAAATCCTAAATTAAAGATTTAATTTAATTATACAATTACAATAAACATTCATAATCAATTTCATATATACTCAAATTACTCACCTTAATATTCACTGCAATATAAAAAATATTATTAATTTAATTACACAATTGCAAAAGACTGTGAGTGATTGCAATGAATATATAATAAGAAACCCTAAATTAAAGATTTAATTTAATTATATAATTACAATAAATATCCATAATTAATTCAAAACTTAAATTATTTATCTTAATACGATCCCTACAATATACAAAATAAAATTATTAATTTAATTATAAAATTAAAATAAACATTTATAACAATTCACAACTCAAAGACTTTCAATTATTTGTTCTGAAATATCCGTAGTGAAGACCTTCAGATTTATACATCAATGATTTGATGACATAGTGCTAAATTTAATATGCAGTTGCACACGTGAAATAAGGTTTATGAAGATTTCTTATTTAATTAAAAATAGAAAAGGTAAATCTATTTTGTTAAAGATAATAGCTAAAATGCCATCCGGTGGGAAAAGCTAGGTATATCTTCCATAACAAAATTAGATTAACAAATTTATCGAATTAAAAAAACTTTAATTTAATTACACAATTGCAATAAACATTCTTAATTAATTCTAAACTCAAATTACTTACCTCAATACTCCCTACAATATACAAAACAAACAATATACAAAACAAAGTTATTAATTTAATTACACAATGCAATACACATTCATAACAAATTTTGAACTCAATTTACTTACATCAATATTTTCTGCATTATACAAAACAAAATCAGATTAACAAATTTATCAAATTAGAATTTTTTTAATTTAAATACACAATTACAATAAACATTCTTAACCAATTCTAAATTCAAATTACTTACCTCTATACTCTATGCAATACACAAAATAAAATTATATTAACAAATTCATCAAGTTAGTGCTATGAACAGAAAATAAAATTCTCTAGATGGATCATCAACACTGTTGGGAAATTTATAGTTTTGATAAAAGTTCCAAAAACACATGTAATAGGACCCGGTCGGACATTAGTTGATCGATGTTTATATTATCGCTTATAGAATACCGGGTTGATAATTACTGTATAGAACAACTGATGTAATAGATAGGTCGCATATTGAGGGGGAACCTCAATATGTATAAGTCAGATCTGAAGACCCAAAGAACAGCTGATATCCGACAGACCAGAATGCAAGAGAAGAACAGAAGATCAGATCGATCTGATCAAGTCAGATATCACAGCTGAAGTCATGAAGCTCAAACTCAGAATACTTGAAGATCAGATGACTTCGGATGATCGGACGAAAGACCTACATCGGTAAGTCTACGCTAGATGAAGTTTAAGTCAACCGCACACCGAAGACTCCATCGTAGGTGGCCCGATCGACCGATTCGTGTCACCACCAGTGAAAACCGATGTTTCACCAAATCATCGTCGATGATCCAAACAAGAAGAATGTCAACCTTAGTTGGAAGAACAACATTTGAAAAGTCGTCATCAACCAATAAAGACAAGACACGTATGATCGGAGCCGACAATTACGGATTCGATCTTTGCTCTCTAAACGGCTATAAAATACAAGTTCACGCTTTCGGTCATGGATTCTCAAAGACGTCACATCAATCCTGCAAACCTACCAAATATAGCCTGAAATTCAAATTGCTCTCCAACGGCTCTTTGATTTCAAGGTTTATAAATATGGGATCACACTTCAGAGTGAAGACACGGAAACACCGAACAATCAAGAAGCTCAAGCAATTATCGATTTCATACGAAGAACACGAACTTGAAGTTAATTTTTATAGTGTTCATCCCATAAGTTCTTAGCATAGAAATCTTTTCATCTAGCTGATAGGCTACATTAAACACTAGAAAAGATTTCATAGTTGGAACCAAAACAATCTTATCCAAACCCAAGTTAGGTTAAGTTGTTTAGCAAGATTCGAGACTAGGGTGTCTAGTTAAATTTACGGGATCGGTTGAGTGAGAACTCCTTAAATATCTGTCGATTGTCTTGTGTTGGACTAACACAAAAAATTTAAGTCCGGTTTGGTTAAGTTGGTGCCCTCTTGTGATAGGGAAGAGTGGGCGTGGGGATCGGTTTTTCCGAACCACTATAAATCTTGTGTGCCTTTACCGCTTTGATTAACTTGTTTACACAATCGCACACAACCTTTTAAAAGAAACATACATATTCTAAGATAAGATCACCTAGCACCAAGCTTCGATCCGATCAAGCTCGACACTTCATCGGTGGTTAAAAGACTATCTTTGGAATCGATTTATCAAACCGGTTTTTCACACGGGTAAAACTTAGCTTCCCGACATCGGTTAAATTGATAGCTACCGAAATCGATCTACCTTGGTGATCGATAAGTTGGTTATCGATCCAAAGCCTGATTCACTAAGACTGATCAAAATTAATCGCCATCACACCCCGATCTGCGCAAAAAGTTTTTTAAGTCTATTCACCCCCCCTCTAGAACCGCCCTCACAAAACCCGTTCGGGACCTACAAGTGGTATCAGAGCAGTGGTTCTACAGACCACTGGCTTTGAGTATCATCGATTCTTGAGGAAGAATCTTTGTGGTCAACTGAACAGATCTTGAAAAACCTTCTTAAAACTCATTCTTTTTCCAAAATCACTCAGCATGGATAACACCTCAGGAATGTATCATGATCTGCCGAAGTTCTCAATCGATGAGTATGCAGATTGGGCCATATATATGTCCAACCATCTAGGCTCAATAAGCGGCAGAATGATGGAAGTCATCGAAAGAGGACCCATCATCATTTATTACGACAACCCTGCAGTTGGAGGAGATCCGAATTTTTACCCCGGGAAGTCTTGTGCGAAAAAGTCCAAATTTTGATGGATGCGGAGGAAAGAAAGTCGACACTCTAGATACTATCGCAAGGCATATTATCATGAAAACAATGGATAAGGTCACCAAGGAAAATGTTAAGTATCTGGCTGCGAAAGCAATGTGGGATACTCTAAATTAAATATCGCGAGGGAAATGACCAGATAAAAGACAAATAGTTCAAAAGTTTAACCGGTGAAGTTTGAAAAATCAAGAAATCTTTGCAACTAAAAACCATCAACTAACTCGATGGAAGGATTACAATGTCAATAAACAAGCCGAGAACTTGGTAGAGAGATGACCGATAAAGATATCAACTACAAAATATTAAGGTCTCTCACCAAGAAATGGGACATGAAGGTCCACGGTGAATCAAGGATTGCCAAGACATTTCAAAAATGAAGCCAAGTAGCTTGTTCTTGAGCCTTAAAGCTCACGAGTTCGATTTAATTGAGAGAGGACAAACATATGAAGATGAGGTGCCTTTGAAGCCTCAACTTCCAAATCGATTGCTTTTAAGGCAACCAAGAAGAGATTGAAGACCAATGAATCCATTGGAAACATCATAAGTCGGCGAAGCAGATCGCTTCTCGCTTATCAGAAACTAGAAAAAATCAAATACTAATCGGGAAAGTATCAAAGATTCTATAAAGATTATCAACATACCGAGGAAGAAGAGATAGGAGATCGCATAAAATGATCTCCGAAAAGAACCAGATCCGATGATCGAAGAGATCAGAGAAGAAAAAGAAAAGTGATAATCTAAAAGATGAGAGAAGAGATAACCAATCGATGACGAAGAAGCTCGGATTACTATCGTAAAGGAAAGTCACCGATAGATCATACATTTGGAGTGATTCACCGAAAAAAAAGGTTAGTGGATCAAGCGAGCGTGCTTCAACCGTGAGAAGCCAGTCACTACAAAGCAGATCGCCTGCACCGACGCCAAGAGAAAGGGAAGAAAAAGGAACGAAGAGAGCAACGTGCAGACAGGACGTAAGAGCTATGGTTGTCGACACGCCCGAATCGACGATTCCTATATCGCCCTCCGAGGATTCGGATACTCCTCTGTAGAAGATTGGCCCCGACAAGAAGGTCTTTGTTGACTTCTATGGAAATGAAGATCGATATTCTCTTGGATGATGATGAGATCCGCGATGGCCAAGGAGGACCAATCTGAGGTAACCTCCAAACTCGCTTTGTTCGCTTCTACCTTTATCACAGACTTTGGGGAGATTGACTGCGCAGCTCTACTCCGAGCAATTGCTTGAGGATCTCTCCAATGCAATGAGACACTTATGCTATAGTGGAAGTTCGAAAATGACAAAGCAGAGGACGTAAATAATCTTGCTAAAGAGAATGATCTCAAAAGCCTCCGAACTTAAATGCTTTAAAATCGCCGGAAGGCAATCAAGAATTTAAAATTCTAAAAGTTAAAGCTTCGATCGGGGAGAAGCAGATCAAAGATCATTGTCAATTAACAAACAAAGAAGTCGATGACTTCAAAATCCTCGCAAGCAAAATTCGATGAGCTATTAAAAGCATGAAAGTCTAAAATCATCCGAGGATAATCATCAAGAAGAAAATAGAGGTTTTCACAAAATCATCTAAAACTGTTCAAGACATGAACACCTATTTTCGAACAACGATTAACAAGAAGGGACTTGGGTATGAGAACCCTTCCACATCCTCAAAAGCTCCGGCTGATTCATCTCAAAAAGGTGTAATCAGACGAGTTTCTGACAAAGATACACCAAAAGCCAAACACGTATCTAATAAGGGAAAAAGACCGGTTGAGCGGGTAAAGCGGTGCCTAACCGTAAGGGAAATGAAATGGACCCTTAATCGGTAAAAGCATCACCGAGGAATCAACAAAAGAACCCAGTTCTTCTGAAGAGACCTCAACCTGATCAACAGATCAGGAATCAGAAAAGACAACCTGTAAAAGGGAAGTCTAATCTGAGACCTAATCAAGGTCAGCTGCCTAATAAGCATTCTTTAGGTAAACTGCAAAAACCACTTATGCCGAAAATATATGAATCTTTTGATGGTAGCAGTCGTACCTACCCCTATAATCAGAAATCTAGGGTCGCGCACGAACGTACCTAATGGATGAAAAGAAGACAAACAGAAAAAGATAAATCCCAAGTCTTCTAAGTCACCCAAGGTTCACACTAATAATCATATTAATCGAAAGCATATAAAGAGACGTATGATTATGTTGATAGGTATGGGAGACAAATCGCCTTCGATCTAACCGATCTCAATAGAAGTGCTCGCTTTGTATGGATCCCCAAAAACTAAACCTAACCCCTCGGGACCCAATCCAAAAGGGTACCTAAAGCCCGATTTGGCTGCAGGAACGCTGTGGTCCGGCCAACAAAGGAGGTGTGCAAGCAACTATCCGGTACATCGATAGTGGATGCTCAAGGCACATGATCGAAGCAAACATCTCCTCGGCTCTTACATAGAACGAAAGGCCAGCGTGTACTCTTCTTGGTGATGATAACTTTGGTTATACCAAAGGATTTGAACTTAGAGAATGATGATGTACAAATAATCGAGTCTCGTATGTCGAAGGTCCAAGCACAACCTATTATCGGTTTCACAATTACTGCGACAACGGGTTCGGTGTTGAGTTCTCGGCCCGACCAATGCACTATCAAGAATCGAGCCACTCAATGATTTTTGCTAAGCGGTTTCAGGAAAGGGGCGATCTACACAAAGAGATTGGAGCATTTGCCCAAGAAATGCATGTTCGATTGTTAAGAGTTCCAAAAGTAGCGATTGGCTCTCGCACAAAAGGATGAGCCATCGAACTTTAAAACTCTTAATAAGATAGCAAGGATGTCTCTAGTGGAAGGACTTCCTAATGAAGTATTTTCAAAGGATCGGACATGTCTTTTGCGTGTCGGAAGGAAAAAAAGGGTCAAAGCTTCATTCAAAGGAACTCCACGGGACGGGCATCCGTGATATTGCGATTTGCTTCATATGGATCTATTCGGACGGTTACGGTCAATCTCAACGCAGACGCGAAATATACTCACAGTAATCGTGGATGGTATTCCAAGTTTACAGGTTATATTCTTACATAAGAAGAATGAGGCGACAACGAAGATACCAGAAGCCGCTAAAAAGATTACAAAATGAGAAGGGTGTCGGTGTAGTAAAAATCGGATCGAGATAAAGGTATGCGAAGAATTTCGAACTCTTTTATTCTTGATTTTTTTTGCTCTAAGTTTGGTATAGAACATGAAACATCAGCTGCAAGGACGCCACAACAGAATGGAGTAGCAGAACGGATGAACATAACTCTCAAAGAAGTTCGCCGACGATGTTAGCTAAACATGCAATACCAAGCCGTTTAGGCGAAGCAATCAACTTTGCATGCCATACTCGAAGCAGATGTCTTGACTAAGGCTCACTACAAAACACCCTATGAACTGTGGAAGGGCGAAAACCTCGTGTTTCTTACTTCCATGTTTTTTGGGTGTAAGTGTTTCATACACAACAATGGGAAGAGTCGGGTTGAAGACTTTTGAGGCCAAGTCGGATGAGGGTATATTCTTAGGATATTCTTCATCTAGCAAGGCTTTCGTGGTTTACAAACAGCATTTAACCCTAATTGTGGAAGAAATACCCCATGTAGTCTTTGATGAAGCATCATCCGAACAAGAGAAATCTTCCTCGTAACAAGACGCATTCGATCAATCAGACCGATGCTCGAAAATGGATCGCCTAACGATCAAGGAAAAAGGATCGTAAATCGTAATAAAGATACATTCCGATCTAGTTTGATTCACCGGATCAATCGGATCCTAAGGTACAAAAATCGTCGATGAAGAAGTTCGCACAACCGAGATAAGATCAATCGAACCATCCGGTTGAGGGAACACTGAAGTTCTCATTTAACAGCATCAAGACATGATGAGTCCAACATCACCGAGACATGTTCTTATCAAGTGGATCATAATTCTGCACCACTCCCAGTCGCTAGTAATGAACCTTTATCAGAAATGGATGATGTTCTCGAAACCGACACAAATCAGAACAGAAGGACCTGGATAACCAGTCATCCAACTGATCTGATCATCGGAGACCCATCTGATAAAGTTAAAACTAGACATCGATTGGTGAAAGTGCCATGTATTCTTTGTTATTTGTCTATGAAGGAACCAACAACAATAGAGGAAGCTCTACAAGACGCAAGCTGGATTCTAGCCATGCAGGAGGAGCTGGAACAGTTCGAGAGAAATCAAGTTTGGGAACTGGTGGACATACCAAATCATCAAGACGTAATTGGCACGAAGTGGGTTTTCAAGAACAAGAGAGATGAGAAAAATGTCATCACCAGAAATAAGGCAAGACTTGTTGCTAAGGGGTATTCACAATCAGAAGGAATTGATTATGATGAGACCTTTGCGATCGCTCGCCTAGAAGCCATTCGACTGTTTCTGGCATATGCTTCCCACGGAGGGTTCACTGTGTATCAGATGGACGTAAAGAGTGCATTCTTAAACGGGGTACTAGCAGAGGAAGTTTATGTCGAACAACCTCCATGCTTTGAAAAGGGCAACCAGGTGTACCGTTTAAGAAAAGCTCTTTATGGCCTGAAACAAGCTCCTCGAGCTTGGTATGATACACTCTCTCAGTTCTTGATCGACAGTGGGTTCACTAAAGGAGCGATGGGACAGTAACCTTATTCGAGAATAGAAGATGGAGAAGATATTCGATGGTTCAGATCACGTGGGCGACATCATCTTCGGATCTCCCAACAAGAGTCTATGTGAAAGATTCAGCAAACTGATGCAAGGGAAGTTCGAGATGTCCATGATGGGTCAGATGAATTACTTTCTAGGTCTCCAGGTGAAGCAAAGTGCAGAAGGGATATTCATCTGCCAAGCAAAGTACACTAGGAATTTATTGGCTAAGTTTGGAGTTCAAAATTGCAAGGAAGCCAAAATCCCTATGATGATTGGATTCAAGATGGATCCAGACGAGGATGGTCAGAAAACAAATCAGAAAGAATATAGGGCTCTCATTGGATCTCTACTATACCTGACTACCAGCAGACCAGATATCACCTTTGTAGTAGGTGTATGTGCGATTCGAGCAAATCAATGCAAAGCCACCTAGAAAAGCGACTAAGCGGATTCTTAAGTATCTGAAGGGACGATAAACCTTGGTTTATTTTACCCATCGATGATAATCTAGAGCTTAGTGGGTATTCCGATTACGATTATGGAGGTTGCAAGATTATTGAGAAAAATCAACCTCGGGAACATGTCAGTTTTTAGGAAGTAAACTGATCTCGTGGTTATCAAAGAAGCAGACATCAGTTGCGACATCTACTACTGAAGCAGAATATATGGCTGCAGGAAGCTGTTGCTCCCAACTGCTCTGGCTTAGTCAGCTGTTGTCTGATCCAGACCGTATATCAAACTCATGTTTTACATCAGACTGAGTCTGTTGATGCGAGTTCCGTCATCTCGATAGACACACAAGGTGCATACGGTTAGGAGAAGTGTCTTCTCGATCGACGACAAGAACCCGCCTCCGTGGTGGTAAAAAGCTTAGCAACAATTGTATGTGAAATCTTTGATGACGCGAAAAAACAAATGATAAAGGGACACACAAGGTTGATCCGAGAAAAGTGAAATCATTGAAAAAAGGGGTAAAAGTGTTTAGGAAGTCTCACCGGAAATAAGGGTTCACCAGGATACATGATTCTACAAAGAAGGATAAGTATGGTGAATGGGTTATGTTGTGTAAAACATTGGTCCAATTTATAGAGGCCAAGCAAGGATGCAAATGCAAATTTGACTTCAAAAAGCCTTTTAGAGAAATTTGCATCACAAGGGATGATGTAGAAATCATGACCGATAATTGGATAAATTCTTTACGGATTGACATATCGAAATATTCAGACTATAATTACGCATGTCAAATCGCACCAACTTGGGGAATAGAGACTACTATTCTAGACTAAGTTTTGGTGGTAACTCTTATCCCAAGAATTGGCTTGATCTGAGAAGATTCAGATTAGGTCAACAGAAATCTGATTACATACGAAACTGATCAGATGAGGAAGATCAGTTGAGCTTGAATATCTCAGCAAATCAGATATATCAGTCAAGGAAAGATCTGGAATATCAGTTGAATGGGGGACTTCAACTGATCGAGGAGGATCGTAAAAAAAAATCGGGGCGATTAGTAAAAGCGGATCGGTTTGAAAAGAACGGTTGGGAAATTATAAGGTTTAGGCAGAAAACTAAGATCAACAAGCGAAATCAACTACAAGTTCCTAACAAGTGGTATTGACTGATTGCTATATCAGTCAACCAGATACACTTTTCTTTTCCCTTGATATTTGCGTATTTATCGGATCTTATCTGTTTTCATTTGCCTTCTTTTATGCGCATTGCACGTGACGCGTTTTCCCGCAAATCATTTAATGCGGACGTAAATTTTGTATTAATTGCCACAATATGCGCTTTTAAATCCAAAAGGTTTTCGTACGTGCTTTTCCCGACCATACGATCAAAACCGCTTAATCTGGATCGTTTAATTCTTTCAAACGGTTGATCTTCCAAATCTTGTCTTATTTCCCTCCTCATCTTTATAAGGTTCATAAAAAACCCTACCAGAGTTTTCTCATTCACAAACTTGCGATTTATTTTCAGAAAACTCTCCAGATTACTTCTCTGCGATTCAAAGTGTTTTTCTCTAGTTTCAAAATTATCTTCCTGAAAAACAGAATCTGGTAATTTCTGATTATTTGATGAATCCTTTTTCTCTTAAAATCCATTGATCTTAAAGGTTTTGTCAATAGATGGTATCCTGTGTTATGCCTTATTGTTTCTTGGTTTCCGCATGTGTTTATCGATTACTAGGCCTGTGTATAGGTATGATAATCATTATATGATATCTCTATGTTTATGCACAATCTTAATCGAGTCTATCTTATTTATAGATGGCCACTCACGGTTTGGGTAAAATAATGTGCAATTATGCGGAACTGGCATTAAGGACTGTCGATGACAAGTTCGTACAGTTTGGTATTACAACGGATCCAGAATCAATGGAAGTGGAGCAAATTCTGAAGAAAGGAGGCCTTGAGAAATATTGTCTTTCGCTCCTTTGCAATCCGGTGATGCAAGATATAAGCACTCGAATTCCTAAGGAATTTAAGGGTGGATATGGATGTTCCGGGAGATGAATTACTTTCGTCAGTCAACGGAGAAGAGATCAGACTGACGAATGAGGACATTACTCGTCTGTTCAGCTTGCCTAAAGGACGAATCTCGCTTTTCTTCACAGGGGGAGAATGAAGAAATTTGATCGAAGCGAACTCTTGAGAGAGGGTCGACAAACATCGGACGCCGGGTTTTGTCGGCATTAATGCTCAAGAGGAAATACCGACTGTTGTTTGACATTTTGTCAAAAACAATCATGGGTATTTCGTTGAGCCTAGATGCTCTTACATCCGTCAAACTGTACAGCATGGCTGCAATAATTGATGAAGCCAAGAACATCAATTGACATGGGTTCCTAAAGGCCATTCTACTCCAAGAACATGAGAAATTTGGAGTTAATGAATGGAGGCAGGTCTATCTGAAGAAGAGGATCAGCAATCTCAACAAGGTTGCAGTTATCCTAAAGGACAAAATGCCAAATGCCAAATGGGACCAGAATGGACTGAAGTCCTACAAGGCTTTCCTCTCCACCACTTCAGCCATTTTTGGGCCACCAGACGATGATATGCGGCCCACCCCCCCAAAGGCGAAGAAGGGAAAAAGAAAGTTAACCTCGTCTACACCGGATGCCCCCTTAAAAGAAAAAAAATGGTGAAGGCGGGGAAAAAGAGGCCAAAGAAGGCGAAGCAGGCCCCCATGACTCTGTTTCTAGAAGATGAGTCAGATGAAGAAGAAGCGCCAGATCAGCCTGATGCACCACAAAAATCAGGTGAAAAATCAGACAGGCAGGCTTCTCAAGCTGAGAGCTCGCCAGAACATTCTGAGGAAGAAGCACGAGATGAACGATCTCCCTCTCCTCTAACTCGAGCTGATTCACCGCCGGACATCGGGTCGTTGAGCATGTTTCTCCTTCTCTCCCCCCGCAAATGAACTTGAAACTACATCGGTTAAGCGAACCGTAAAGCTTAATTGTTGTGGAACCAGTATGGACTGACTCCTTCAGGAACCTCTGCAGTCGAGTCAATCGAGATAACTTCCACCTACTCAAGCACCACCAGAACCCTCCACATCTCATCAACCGGAATCTGGACAGACAATTCCTGAGTCTAGATCATCAAAGACCATCACGGGGAAAATGGTCGAATGCAAATCGAACGAGAAATTGATGAGTCAGATCCGAAATGGTCGCCCATCCTCGCTACTAGAGAAGAAGTTATGGAGATCCTCACCTGGAGAGATCTCATATTAAAAAAGCTTCTCAGATTTTATAATGATTATTGAGCAGGATGGGCGGTCTTGATGAGTTTGCGATTTTGATTTCGATATGAGGAAATGCGCTAAAGTAGGATCACCGGTGAGCCGATAAGCGCTGAATCTATCAAAGCTCGATCCACTTTGGAAATTTTGGGGTTGCTGAACAGGAGAATCGAGATCGGGAAGAAGCTCCTCAAGCAGATGCTACAATGAAGGATGCAGAGTCGCTTACGAGAGTGGAACTGTGTCTTTGCAGTTCATGACCAACCACCGGAGGCGCAAAACAAGCGAAAAGAGATCCGGTGGGACGCAAAAACATTCCAACATCTCACATCATCGCCGATCAACTTCGGGGAGATCGGATCTTGTCTCAAAGATCTCGAAAAGAAGAAGTTGAGGGATGATCGATCGAGGCAGATTTGCCTCAAAGAGATAACAGATCAAAGGAATTGGCTATTTCCCAGATTGAGGCAATCAAAGATCGAGTTCTCCCAAATCGTGACCACCGCGGTTCGCCGAACTTATAAAATCGATTGATGACAAGCCGATTCAAGTGGATCAACAACAAGTTTATTTTTTCGATGCTCACTGAAAAGCTAGAATTGACATAAGAGAAACTTGACAAACTGATTATTACACTCTCAACTGCCATGGAATCTGTCAAGACTGAGGTGATCTCGAAGGTTCAAAATCTAACCGCTCAAGCTCAAGGTCTATCTCATTCTGGAGATCTCAACAGGCGATATCGATCGACTTTGGATCTCGACTTCCCACCCTCACTACTCTTTTTGATCAAACCAAAAAGGGGAAGGACAGATGAGAAACCAATCGACATGATCATAACAATGAAGACATGATTCAGACAGTTGAAGCCTATGGACAAAGACTAGACCATCTGGATCTCTTTGCTAATGAAATCTCTGAAAAGATGGAAAAGTCAAAGGCAAGAAAGTTAGCTGCTGCGGGTCTTTGGACATCACAATCTGTACCGATCCTTCGGACTAAGATAGTCACAAGGGAGCACAAATTTAGCCAGATCATAAAGCCGATAAGGAATCGCTAAGAAACTATCTAAAGAGCAGATTTCAAGAGGCCCGAAAAAGCGAAGAAGAAGAAAGAAGGCGGACAAATTAGACAGTGTAAGATCTCAAGAGAAAATTCGGATCGAAGGCGAAGAAAAGAAAGGCCGGAAAATCGTACGTAACCTCAACCGCCAAAGAAGAGTTGATGAAATCATTCAAAAAACCGCCAGACACGCTTAAGAGGTTTGAGGAATGGAATAAGATCAAGTGAATGGCTTCGGATGCCTTTGTACTTGATCTTGTTCCACGAGAAGAATCTCCGGATGATGAATTCCTGTTGGTTAGAAAATAAATATCCGATTTTTCAAGTATATCTTGAAAATGAGGCCAAGATAATCAACGAAAAAATATCTCGCCAAGAGTATGATCTGTTGGATTACTCGAAGAAGGCAGATGGCTCATTTGGATGATGGCATTTCGGAGATTCTATTTTGACATCTGAGCAAAACGCACATAATCGATCCTCGGCCAGACCAATGATGTCAAATGGAAACTATATCGAGTTTTTCAACGCATCAAGATCAAAGAGAGATGCGAAGAAGGATACAAGCCAAAAGAGTGAAGAATCGGAAGACTTCTCGAGGATCACCGCTTTTAAATTCAAACTTTTCTCGATGTAACATGTAATCAACATATCTAATGAGAAAAGTTTATTTTTCGATCCTAAGACAAAATCTCATCATTGTCTTCGATTATGTGCTTTTTTTATCGTTCTATATTTATCAAGCGTGTTTGGTTTCTCAGGTGTTTTGGTTTTATCAAAAAAGGGAAAATTGTTGGGAAATTTATAGTTTTGATAAAAGTTCCAAAAACACATGTAATAGGACGATCGGACACATTGGTAATCGATGTTTATATTATCGCTTATAGAATACCAGTTGATAATTACTGTATAGAACAACTGATGTAATAGATAGGTAACATATTGAGGGGGAACCTCAATATGTATAAGTCAAATCTGAAGACCCAAAGAACCGGTGATATTCGACAGACCCGAATGCAAGAGAAGAACAGAAGATCAGATCGATCTGATCAAGTCAGATATCACAGCTGAAGTCATGAAGCTCAAACTCAGAATACTTGAAGATCAGATGACTTCCGGATGATCGGATGGAAGACCTACATCACCGAAGTCCGCTAGTTGAAGCTAAGTCAACCGGCACCGAAAGACTCCATCGTAGATCGGCTTCCGACCGATCATCGGTCACCACCAGTGAAAAATCGATGTTTCACCAAATCATACGTCGATGATCCAAACAAGAAGAATGTCAACCTTAGTTGGAAGAACAACATCGAAAAAGCGCCTCACAACCAATAAAGACAAGACACGTATGATCGGAGCCGACAATTACGGGATTCGATGCTGCTCTCCTCTAAACGGCTATAAAATACAAGTTCACGCTTTCGGCCATGCCGCCTCAAGACGCCACATCAATCTCGCAAACTACCAAATATAGCCGAAATTCAAATTGCTCTCCAACGGCTCTTTGATTTCAAGGTCTATAAATATGGGATCACACTTCAGAGTGAAGACACGTAAACACTGAACAATCAAGAAGCTCAAGCAATTATCAGATTTCCGCACGAAGAACACGAACTTGAAGTTAATTTTTATAGTGTTCATCCCATAAGTTCTTAGCATAGAAATCTTTTCATCTAGCTGATAGGCTACATTAAACACTAGAAAAGATTTCACAGTTGGAACCAAAACAATCTTATCCAAACCCAAGTTAGGTTAAGTTGTTTAGCAAATTTCATAGGGTTTCTAGTTTCGATTTAAGGATCGGTTGAGTGAGAACTCCTTAAATATCTGCTTCGATTGTCTTGTGTTGGACTAACACAAAAATCTAAGTCCAGTTGGTTAAGTTGGTGCCCCTTGTGATAGGGAAGAGTGGGCGTAGGATGGTTTGTCCCGAACCACTATAAATCTTGTGTGCCTTTACCGCTTTGATTAAGCTTTTTTACACAATCGCACACAACCTTTTAAAGCAAACATACATATTCTAAGATAAGATCGCCTAGCACCAAGCTTTCGATTCGATCAAGCTCGACACTTGACTATTTGGTTAAAAGACTATCTTTGGAATCGATTTATCAAAAAACCGGTTTTTCACACGGGTAAAACTTAGCTTCCGCAGACATCGGTTAAATTGATAGCTACCGAATCGATCTACCTTCGGTGATCAAGAGTTGGTTATCGATTCAAACCGATTCACTCAGACTCTGATCGGGGCTAATCGCCATCTTTTTTGATCGATTCAAGAAAAAGTTTTTAAGTCTATTCACCCCTCCCCTCTAGACTTCTGCCCTCACAAAACCCGTTCGGGACCTACAAACACCGCAACAAAATTTCTGAAAAATAATAACTAAATTAAAAAAAAAATTAAACAAAAAAGAAAGGATTGAAGCTAACATCAAATCATCACCGCAACACCCTTTGTTCATACCTAATCAAATACATCAGCGCAACGCGAGTATAATGATCTTTATAATGTGGATGTGAGGAGAGGATATAATAAGTATTTCTTTATAAATATAAACATGATAAAATAAAAAGATTTGACGTAATTAAATAGATTAATATATTAATTTAAAAATGATATAATAAGTATATCTTTATAAATATAAATATGATAAAACAAAAATATTTGTTTTAATTAAATATATTAAATTAAAAATTAAACTTAAATAACTTTTAATGAGAGTGCACGATTTTGAAACAAAATAATCTGGTTGAATTGGGCTTTGCGCAGACTGATGTGGTTACGTCACATAGGCTAAATCAGGTTTACCAATATATAATATTAAGATAATAAATTAAATCATGTCACATATCTAATGAGCTATGACATCAAATTATGGACTTGAATAAATTAAGGGAAGTGGATAATGCGAACTATTTTTATCGATATTGCTTGGTAATTTTGTTGCGTCTGTAATGAGGATAGAAATAAGTAATTGATTATCATACTTTCTATCACAGTATCACTCACTCAACCCTCTTTACATGATATCAATTGTTGATTTTTTAGTCATGTAATAACAATGCAATCAATAATTACAGAGCGATTGACCTCTTAATGATACACATTATTATTACTATTCCTGAGTCATACCGAGTGGGCGCTAATAAAGTTCAACGATGAAGCATCATGGATATTCCTCTACGTAACTCCCACCATTTACTACTAATTAATTTCGGGTTAATTATAAATAAATACACGACCTTTAGACTAAATATCAATTTAATCACGACCTTCAAAATTATTGTATTAAAGTCCAACCTTTGATGTTGTTGCAAATTAATACACGTTTTTTTTCCATCGACTGTGAAGAGACGATGTGACTCGCCGAAATTATTATTTTTGTTATGTCAGACTACACATAGAATGAAATGTCTAAATCATAAATATATAAAATATTTAAAAAGTGAATTAAAAATAAAATAAATAAAATCTAAAAAAATAAAATAAATTATTTAAATCTAAAATTCAAATCTTAAAAACTAAATCTCGTCGACAATATTTCAAAATTAAATATATTCTCATGTTCCAAAATAAATGTAATCCCTTACTTTAATTTCTCTTCCCCCATGCTTTCAATCCATCCATTGTCTATTGTCACTCCCTCAACCCCTCACTTGTTGTTCTTATTGCAGTCGGTCTCCTTAAACTAAATTTGTGAATTATTTATTGAGATTCGTGTTGCAAGTCGTTTTTTTAATGAAAATACTATTTGGCTAATTTTAAAACAACTCACAAACAAAATAAGTACGTGTATAATATTACAGTAAATAACAAGAAATTGTTGACCCAGTTCATCAATAAATGACTACTCTGGGGGCATTCCAAGCCAGGGATGTTATATTGCAGAGGTTCAAGTATACAGTACACAATACTACTCGTGGTGAAAACTTCCTTCTATGAAAGATGGTGATTTGGAGAATATGTGTGAGTACTTCGGAATTTTTCTGAACCCTCTTTTTGCTCTTTTTGATTCTACTTATAGTACTTTGACAAGCATGTGCTGGTTTGGCAAGCATGAGCTGGAGATTTCGTGTCTTATGAGAACTCATGTGATCTTCGCCACGTTTTTCAACTTCGCCTCCTGGTTGACCTTTGGATTTACCTGCTTATAAAGCATTCTCCTTGTCGTCCAGATGGTTCAGTTAGTGGCTTGGTTTTTATGTCATATGCCCTTTGTATCAACTTTTGCCCGACCGATTTCTCTGCTCGCCCCTTTGACCATGTCTTTGGTACAGGAACATTGTCCTTAACGAGCATACAAGAATGAATATAATGCTCGCCAGACTTGGCGAGCACGCTTGTACGGCTGGCAGGGCGAGCATACTTGTATGGTTGATAATCATTATCAAGGCGAACACCTCTCCATCGGATCGGACGTGGTTATTTTAATAATTTATCGATACACGTGTCCCTCTGACATGTACAAATAAATCGAGGTAAAAACATCGATTCCAACAATACCCCCCAGTCGGGTCGCTTTGTATTCATCATGGGGCCCGACTGTTGGTTATATTGAGCGGGTATTCGTAAGTGTCGCCTCGTCTTCTGTGTTAGGTGTAGGGACTAGTGCACAATCAGAAACCTCTTTTTCTTTCTCTTCATTCTCTCTTCTTTCTTTCTTCACATTCCGTCCCGTCTAAAATTTCCGGCAAGAGCACGCTTATTTCGGCGAAAGATTTCTTCCAGGTAATTACTTCGTACCCCCCTTAATTCCAATTATGACTTCTCGTTCGAGTTCTACCGCTTCAATAGAGTCAAACCCATAGTGGTGCTAATGCACCGGGGATGAACGCCTCGGGTTCAAGATCCCGCTGGCAAATTCGACAACCATTTGCCATTCTTTCGTTGAATTCCGACGATGCCCTCAATGAATTAGACCGGGATTTAGCCCGCACCGATTTTTTAGATGATTCGGATGAAGATTCTTTATCCCAACCCCAAATAGGATCTAGGGTTGTAGGTAATTGTGATGTAAATAGGGGTGACGATCATATGAGGGATGCTAGGTTTTTTCCTTCTTTTTAATAAATTCCGAATGTGTTGTGCCTTATGTACCCGGTTTTTTCCTTCTTTTTTTTTTTAATAAATTCTTCTGTCTATAGCTTTCCCTGCTGTAACTGTTGTCGTAAGCACAGCCGAACATACCGAAATGGCTCGAACCAAGAGACCCCAAGAGCTAGCTCAGATTCAGGCCGAGAGAGATGCTCAACGAGCAAACCGAGGGGAGGCGAGCAGACTGAGAAAGGCAAGCCGACCTGCCGCGCCCGGATCGAGCGAGTCGAGTCGGCAGAAAAGGACTACTCGTCCTATCAAGCAGGGATCGAGCGACCAGGCTCCCTCACCAAAGAGATCCAAAGGGCTACCTGACGATCAAAATCTGATTGCTCCATCGAGCACCGATGTTAATGAGGCGACCGCTACTGCTGAAACGACCAGAATAACTGCCTCTGTGGTCGGTCCGATCACACATATTGCTGAAATGGAGGTCGGTACATCTACTCCACCCCCTGCAGGACCCCGAACCTGGACTCCTTTAAGTTCCCAGCTCCGTTCTCCCGAGGATAAGTCGTTCATGGGATGGGACCCTGCTCGGGTGAACAGGTACGTTTGCTCGCCTGTTGGAGTGTCTATTTGCTCCATCTAATTTGGTCGCTTAATCATATCTATTTGTTTTTATAACACGCATGTTGAACAAATTGTCGCCTCTGATGCCAGAGTTGAAAAACTATTATTGCTCCCCTACTGTCCGCAACATTCCTGGCCTTCTCGAGCACGTCCAGAAAGCATGTGAGACTCCCATTCGAGCATGGACTACTGAGCTCGAAGAGGCCACCAAGGGTCCAACGACTTTGGAAACCATGCGGCTTGGCCTAGTGCACCATGGCCAATCTTTGGTTCTTCTTGAAAAAGCTTACACCGAATCCGCCCAACTTCAGGCCAAATATGTGACTCTTATCACGAGTTTCCAAGAGAAGGTGAACGAGCTGACCAGAGCCCAAGATGAACTGAAGTTGGTTCAAGAACAAGTATCCTCAGCCCAAACAGAGGCTCGTAAATCTCAAGAAGATGCTCGCCTAGCTCGGGAAGATGCTCGCCAAGCCAGAGAATAGCTACGCCTTGCTCGGGAGGAGCTGCACTGTAATCGGGAAGAGGTGGCTGGCATTAGGAAAGTTCAGGACGAGCTGAACGTTGAGCTCCAAAAACTTAAAACAGGTATCGAGGCCGTAGAGTGCGAGAAAACTCTGCTCGCCCAACAACTCCTCAACGCTGAAGAGACCAACACTCGTCTGGGTCTTGAAAATTCAAAACTGCACACTGAAGAGTATGTTGATTCCATGTCCAATTTCTCCTATATATGCGCCTTTGCAAATGCCATCTGTTCTGCTAGACAAACACTTACTGCTGACTAGATTACCCCGCTCATAGGTCATCTTGAGAAGTATCTGCTCGACAACCCCCCGGATCGCAACCTTCCAATATCTAATTTGAGTGATCTGTGCGATTTCTCCAATCTTCCTGATGGGATCGAAATTGATGACCCAATACTGGATGAAGAAGATGGTCCGGATGATGATGTTGAAGGATTCCCCGCTCAACCTCGTCAAGCCGAGCATGGAGTTGATCAGGTGCAGGATGAGCAAGATGGTCAGTCTGATGCCGAACAGCGTGCACCTGTCGAGGAACCTACTGTTCAAAATGATATCGAGGGAGATGCTCCTGAAGAACCGAGCAGACGATGCAAGGGGCGCTCGATCAGTCACTTCCTCCGACCCCATAACAATGTGCTTGCCTGTTGAATAGTTCACTTTGATTCGATTGTGGATGGCTGATTTTGCTGATGAATGGATGATGTTTGTTTTGTTTCCTTTTTTATGCCATTTATCTTCTGAAGTTCGAACATGATATGTGCCTATGTTTCAACCTGACTTCTTTGGTTTTTCAATCGTCTTATTTAGTTGCGATTGGATTGGTCGTCGTATTTTGCTGCAACCAGATGGGTTAACTTATGTGCAACCCCCCCTCTTTCTTTCGTGATCGTCTTATGTTTGCCGCGATCACTATTCTGCTCGGGTCGTCTTATTTAGTTGTGACCCCGTACCCATCACTCATTTTGTTGTGGGTATCTGTAAGTATGAATTGTTTCGTCAGGTGAACATAAACTTCTACTCGTTCATCTTTGTTCGGGTCGTCTGGCTTAGGTGCGACCATTGATAGGCTTTAACTAGAAAAACTTAACAAACAAAAATGCTTTGCAACACGTTGCTATTCTATTACAACTTTTACATTTGGAGAAGACTGTTTCTATTACACATAGCACATAGCTATAGACATCAGACTATTGTTTTGCTAGATTCAAAACCTCGTCTTGAAATAGACATGAGCTGACCTCATCTCGTCCGCGGAATTGATGTTGACAAGTATGAGGTGGATCAGTCTGTCTACTCTTGTTCAAGTAATATGCTCGAGCACCAGCAGCATCAGTGTTTGCCCCTCCTGGACAAGTTGTGATTATGCGAACTGTTGTCTGCATGAGCATATGGAGAGCACGCCTGCTCGCCTATATCAGGCGCGGGCAAAAGCCTCTGCTCGCACCATTCCATCCCCTTGGAGGATGCCTGAGCATCAGCGTCCGCGCGTCATTTCGTGCATACGCCACGACATCCCACCCCCACGAAGGAGATTTTTGGGATGCGTAGGGGACTAGTGATTTACTACTGCATAAGCAGTGGATAAGGTGGAGTGGCAACCATGACTCTGCCGAGCATCTTGAGTCCGTAACGAGCACTAACCTGTGCTCAGAGTGATAATACCCTGTTTAGAAGAAAATACTTCTCCCGATTTGGATGGGCTTTCCCAAATCGAATGGAGAGTATTTTCCTTCGTGACTGCGATACAGGGTATAAAGCTCGTACTAGAGCAAGCGCCAGGACACATGATTGAGTCAACAAAATGATTGCTGAATCGAGTGTCGAAAATTTCGTCTAGAGGCATACCAAACCAACTATCTCCCGATAACTGAATTTTCTTCTAATATGTTTGCAGTATTTTTTTCCTTTTTCTATCTTTTTCTTCCCCCTTCTTCAGCTATCAATATGCTTATTTATACTACTATCCCAAACAAGTGCTGGCATATCTAGTTGGTGTTGGCCTTCTTGCTTTAAATCCTCATTTTGACATTTGTCCTTGTCTTTGTCAGTTCTTATTCAAGGATTGACACGTACTTCTTTTGGTTGCCACCGCTTCTCATCTTGTTTTGACACGTATCTTCTATCTTTTAATAATGCTGACCAAAACTCCTTCTAAAAGATTCCAAAATTTGTGTCAGACACTGTGTGTTCGTCCTTCGTGTTTGTCCTGCTCGTCTTAGTTGAATGGTTGATTATGCTCGGGGTTTTTTTTTAGAACCCACTAGCTAGCGCTTTGACCTCTAACTATCAGTTGTGTTAGCCGTTACTGATAATACTTTTTTAGATTTGACGCATTCCACGAATAGGACAACGAAACTCCATTCAAGTCTTCCAAATCATATGCCCCGTTTAACAAACGTTCTGTTACTCTGAATGGACCTTTCCATACTCGGCCAAACACACCACTTGGTACCCCCGTTGCTCGTCTTAGAACTAGCTCACCTACGTTGAACCTGCGTGTTCGGACTTTGGAGTTGTAGAATTTTTCTGATCTTTTTTTATACATAGTGTTCCTGAATCGGCCTCCATCCTTCTCTCTTCCAACAGATCTGCACTTAGGGCGAGCGCCTGGTCGTTAATGTGCTCTCCAAAACTCATTATCCGATGGCTCGGAATCTTTACTTCTGCCGGTATAATTGCTTTCGTACCAAATGCCAGGGCAAACGGGGTTTCCGCAGTTGATGTTCTGAAAGTAGTACGTTATGCCCATAATATTTCTGGTAACTCTTCAGTCCATCCTCCCCCCTTGGAATTATCAAGTTTAGCCTTGAGGGTATGCTTGATATTTTTATTGATAGCTTCAACTTGTCCGTTTGACTGGGGGTAATACGGAGTAGAGTAATGTTTTTTTATGCCCCAACGAGCACAATTCTGTCGGAATTCACTTCCATCGAATTGTTTGCCATTATCTATTACCAATGACTGGGGAAGCCCAAAACGACAAATGATATTTTTCCAAACAAAATTCCACATTCTTTGTTCGGTGGCTTTAACAATGGCTTCAGCTTCCGCCCATTTAGTGTAGTAATCAACGGCAACCACGACATATTTTACTCCCGATGTGCCAGTAGGAAACGGGCCAATCAAATCGATTCCCCATTTAGCAAATGACCACGGGCTGTAAATAGACACTAGTTTTTCGGGTGGGCTATGGATAAGTGGGGCGTATACCTGACACTTATGGCATGCGCGGTGTTGGGAAATTTATAGTTTTGATGAAAGTTCCAACAACACATGTAATAGGACCAGTCAGACTTGTTAGTTGACTGATGTTTATATTACCTGCATAGGAGACCAGTTGATAATTACTGTATAGAACAACTGATGTAATAGATAGGTCACATATTGGGGAACTCAATATGTATAGGTCGATCTGAAGACTCAAAGAACAAGCCGATATCAAATGGGCGAACGCTAGAAAAAGAACGAAGATCGGATCGATCCGATCCGGTCGGATATCTCGGTTTGAAGTCATGAAGCTCAAACTCAGGGATACTCGAAGATCGAGATGACTTCCGGATGATCGGACGTAAGACCTACATCGGTCGGGTCCGCTAGTTGAAATTTAAGTCAACCCGCACCGGAAGAGTCTATCATGGTAGACCGATTGACCAGATCGATCGGCTCTCACCAGTGAAATCTGATGTTTCACCTAATCATACCTCTATGATCGGAACAAGAAGAATGTCAAGCTTAGTTGGAAGTTAAAGACCTTTGAAAAGTAAGTACGCTATCCAATAAGAACAAGACACGTATGATCGGAGTAAGAATTCTTGGATTTGATTTTACCTCTCAGAACGGCTACAAAGTACAAATTCCGCCACGCCGCCATGCCGTTCCCGGGTTAGTCACATCAAGCACGCAAGTCTACCAAATATAGCTCGAAGTTCAAATTGCTCTCCAACGGCTCTTTGATTTCAAGGTCTATATATATGGGATTACACTTTTAGAGTGAAACACGGAAATAACGAACTAAAAACTTATTTGAACAATCAAGAAGCTCAAGCTAATTTGATTTCCGCACAAGAACACGATCAAGAAGAATATTTTTATTAAGTGTTCATCCCATAAGTTCTTAGCATAGAAATCTTTTCATCTAAATTGATTAGGCTACTTATACGCGAAGAAAAGATTTCATAGTTGGAACCTCAACAATCTTACCCAAACCCCCAAGTTAGGTTAAGTTGTTTAGCAAGATTTCAGACTAGGGTTTCGATTCGATTTCGGGATCGGTTGAGTGTGAACTCTTTAAACATCTAGTTGGTGTCTTTGTGTTGGACTTACACATAAAACAAAGTCCGATTGGTTAAGTCGGTGCCCTTTTGATAGGGAAGAGTGGGCGTGGGGACTGGTTTGTCCGAACCACTATAAATCTTGTGTGTCCTCTTTGCTTTGATTAACTGTTCACATAATCGCACACAACCTTTAAAAGCGCATACATATTCCAAGTTGAGATCGGTAGCACCAAGCTTCGATCCGATCATACTGACACTTCATCAACTGATTAAAAGATTAATCTTGAATCGATTTATCAAAACCGGTTTTTCACACGGATAAAACTTAAGCTTCGACACATCGTTAAACCGATAGTTACCGAATCGACCGCTTCAGCGACAAGAAGTTGGTTATCAGCCAAATCGATTCACATCAAGACTGATCAAAGTTAATCGCCCTCACACCGACCAAGACGAAAAGTTTTTAAGTCTATTCACCCCTCCTCTAGACTTCGCCTTCACTAAACCCGATTGGGGACCTACAAGTAGTAGATGTCAGAATCGGCTGTTGACTTCTATGAAAATGAAGATCTCGATATTCTCTTCGACGATGATGAGATCTCGCTCACGATGGCCAGGAGGACCAATCTGAGGTAACCTCCAAACGCTTGCTTCGCTTTACACTGCTTTATCATTAGCACACCTTTGGGGAGATCGGCTCTTGACTCTACTCTGAGCAATTGCTTGAGGATCTCTCAAATCAATGAGACACTTATGCTATAGTGGAAGTTTGAAAATGATAAGTCGAGGACGAAATAATCACTTGCTAAAGAAAATGATCTATGTAAAGCCTCACGAACTTAGATCATTTGAAACGCTTTCGTAAGGAGAATCGAGGAATTTAAAATTCTCGAAGTTAAAGCTTCGATCGAGAAGAAGAGATCAAAGATCACCGGCAATTAACAAACAAAGAAGTCGATGACTTCAAAATCCTACAAGCAAAATTCGATGAGTTGTTCCAAAAGCATGAAAGTCTAAAATCATCTGAGGATAATCTGCGTAAGAAAATGGAGGTTTTTTCAAAATCATCTAAAACCGTTCAAGACATGAACGCCTATTTTGAACAACGATTAATAAGAAGGGACTTGGCTATGACAACCCTTCCACATCCTCAAAAGCCCCGGCTGATTCATCTCAAAAAGGTGTATTCAGACGAGTTTCTGACAAAGATACATCAAAAGCCAAATATGTATCTAATAAGGGAAAAGGACCATTGAAAGGGTAAAGGCGGTGCCCAACCGAAGGGGAAACGTAAATGGACCCCAACCGGTAAAAGCATCACCGAGAAATCAACAGAAGAACCCGGTTCTTACGAAGAAACCTCAACCTAATCAACAGATCAGAATCGAAAAAGACAACCGTAAAGGGAAGTACAATCGAGACCCAATCAAGGTCACCGCCTAATAAGCATGCTTCGTAAACCAAAAACCACCTATGCCTAAAAGATATGAATCTTTTAATGGTAGCATCGTACCTACCCCTATAATCGAGAAAATCTAGAACAGCACTTTTTGAACCACACTTTGGATAAGAAGAAGACAAACAAAAAAGGAAAATCCCAAATCTTCTAATTCATCCAAGGTTCACACTAATAATCATACAAAAAGCAAGAAAGCATATAAAGAGATGTATGATTATGTTGTGAAGTATGGGAGACAAATCGGGCCTTCGATCTAACCGATCACAATAGAAGTGCTCTGTGTTTGTATGGATTCCCAAAACTAATCCTAACCCCTCGGGACCCAATCCAAAAGGGTACATAAAGCCCGATCGACAGGTGTTCGCGTGGGGTCCGCCAACAAAGGAGGTGTGCAAGCAACTATCACGGTACATCGATAGTGGATGCTCAAGGCACATGATCGAAGCAAACATCTCTCGGCTCTTACATAGAACGTAAAGGCCAGCGTGTACTCTTTCGGTGATGATAACTTTGGCTATACCAAAGGGTTCGGAACCTTAGAGAATGACGATGTACAAGTAACCTCGGAGTCTCTCGTATGTCGAAGGTCCGAAGCACAACCTACTATCGGTTTCACAATTCTGCGAAAACGGATTGGTGTTGAGTTCTCGATCGATCAATGCACTATCAAGAATCGAGCCACTCAACAGATTTTGCTAATCGGTTCATGAAAGGGACGATCTACACAGCTGATTGGAACAGTTGCCCAAGAAATGCATGCCTAATTGTCAAGAGTTCCAAAAGTAGCAGTTGGCTCTGGCACAAAAGAATGAGCCATCTGAACTTTAAAACTCATAACAAAATAGCAAGGATGTCTCTAGTAGAAGGACTACCGAATGAAGTATTCTCAAAGGATCAGACATATGCATCATGTCGAAAAGGAAAAGCAGTCAAAGCTTCATTCAAGGGAATTCGGGACCGGCATCCGGCAGAAATCTTGCTTTTGCCTTCATATGGATCTATTCGGACCCGATTACACGGTCGGTCTCAACGGACGAAATATACTCTAGTAATCGTGGATGATTATTCCAAGTTTACCTAGGTTATATTCTTACACAAGAAGAATGAGACGACTACGAAGATACCCGAGCTGCTAAAACGATTACAAAATGAGAAGGGTGTCAGTGTAGTAAAAATCAGATCAGATAAAGGTACATAATTTCTGAACTCTTTTATTACTGATTTTTGCTCTAAGTTTGGTATCAAAGATGAAACATCACCGCGAGGGCGCCTCAACAAAATGGAGTAGGCTGAGCGGAGGAACAGAACTCTCAAAGGAAGTTCGCTTTCGCACAATGTTATTGAACATGCGATACCAAGCCGTTTATGGGGGCGTATAATCAACACCGCATGCCATACTCAGAACAGATGTCTTCTGACTAAGGCTCACTACAAAACACCCTATGAACTATGGAAGGACAGAAAACCTCGTGTCTCTTACTTCCGTGTTTTTGGGTGTAAGTGCTTCATACACAACAATGGGAAGATTCAGTTGAAGACTTTTGAGGCCAAGTCAGATGAGGGTATATTTCTAGGATATTCCTCATCTAGCAAGGCTTTCAGGGTCTACAACAGACAAACCCTACTTGTGTAAGAAACACCCCATGTAGTCTTTGATGAAGCATCTTCTGATCAAGAGAATCTGGCCCAGAACAAGATGTACCGATCAACAAGAACACGATGTTGAGAAAATGGATCGATTTAACGATCAAGGAAAAGAATCGTAAACTCAGAATAATATACATTCCAGATCTAGCTGATTCACCAGATTATTCAGATCCCAAGGTACGAAAAACTGTCGATGAAGAAGCTGATACAGCTGAGACAGTATCAACTGAACCATCCGGTTCAGGGGGAACATCTGAAGTTCCCACGAACAGACATCAGCACATGATGAGTCCAACATCAGCTGAGACTTGTTCCTATCAAGTGGATCATAACTCTGCACCACTCCCATTCGCTAGTAATGAAATTTTATCAGAAACGGACGATGTTCTCCAAAATGCAAATCGTAGCGAAGGACCTGGATAACCAGTCATCCAACTGATCTGATAATCGGAGACCCATCTGATAAAGTTAAAACTAGATATCAGATTGGTGAAAGTGCCATGTATTGTTGTTATCTGTCTATGAAGGAACCAACAACAATAGAGGAAGCTCTACAAGACCTTAATTTGGATTCTAGCCATGCGCAGGAAGAGTCGGAACGATTCGACGTAAATCAAGTTTGGGGAACGGTAGGCGGACCAAGTCATCAAGACGCGTTATTGCGCGAAGTGGGTATTCAAGAACAAGAGAGATGAGAAAAAACGTTATCACGAGAAATAAGGCAAGACTTGTTGCTAAGGGGTATTCAATCGAAGGAATTGATTATGATGAGACCTTTGCACCGGGCCTTTCGCCTAAAACCCATTCTATTTGTTTAGCGTATCTTCCTACGAGAGGGTTCATTTGTGTATCGGATGGACGTAAAGAGTGCTTTCTTAAGCGGGGTACTATCGGAGGAAGTTTATGTCGAACAACCTCCGGGCTTTGAAAAGGGCAACCAAGTGTACCGTTTAAGAAAAAGCTCTCTATGGTTCTGAAAACAAGCTCCTCGAGCTTGGTATGATACACTCTCTCGGTTCTTGATCAATAGTGGGTTCACTAAAGGAGCGAATGGGCCAGAACCTTATTCGAGAATAGAAGATGGAAAAGATATTACGATGGTTCGGATCTCGTGGGCGACATCATCTTGGATCTCCTAACAAGAGTCTATGTGAAAGATTGAAAAAACCGATGCTGGAAATTCGAGATGTCCATGATGGGTCGGATGAATTACTTTACGGGTCTTCAAGTGAAGCAAAGTGCGAAGGGATATTCATCTCGCCAAGCAAAGTACACTAGGAATTTATTGGCTAAGTTTGGAGTTCAAAATTGTAAGGAAGCCAAAATTCCTATGATGATTTGGATTCAAGATGGATCGAGATGAGGATGGTCGAAAGAAAAACAAATCGGAAGGAATATAGGGCTCTCATTGGATCTCTACTATACCGATCGCCAGCCAGAACCGGATATAACCTTCGCGAAAGAGGTGTATGTGCGATTTCGAGCAAATCCAATGATAAGCCACCTAGAAGCGACTAAGCGGATTCTTAAGTATCTGAAAGGACGGTAAATCTTGGTTTATTTTACCCATCGGATGATAATCTAGAAGCTTAGTGGGTATTCGATTACGATTATGGAGGTTGCAAGATTGATGAAAAATCCACCTCGAGAACATGTCGGTTCTTAGGAAGTAAAAACCGATCTCGTGGTTTTCAAAAAAGCGGACATCGATTCGACATCTACTATCAAGCGAGAATATATGGTCATTTGCGAGGAAGTCGTTGTTCCCAATCGCTCGGCTTAATCGGCGGTGAGGATTATAACATTGAAGCTAACAATGTACCTATTTTACGTGCGATAATAGTCTTTATTGCAATCACTCATAATCCCGTTCTACACACAAGATGCAAGCATGTGGATGTCGGGACACCTTTTATAAGAGATCATGTTGAAAAGAAGAATATCGAGAATGGAAAAGATTCATCTTGACATGTAAAAGTCGATATTCTAACCAAGCCACTACCGAGATCGATTGAGAGAATTATGCAATGAGCTAGGACTTCTGGATCTTGGAGAAAATGCACCTAAAATGTTTGACGGAATGATCTCCAGAACCAGCTGGTTAAGAGACTAACCAGGTTGAAAGAAATCAGTTGAGTTTGGTATCTCAACTGATCAGAAGATCAGTCAAGGAACTGATGTGAGAAATCGATCAGATCTACAGGATTATAAGGATTAAAGGAACTGATCAGATTTAAGGTTTATCAGATTAAAGGAAACGCTCATTTTAAAAGGAATATCTGATTAAATCAGTTGGGTTATTTTACATCTTTATGAGTCGATTAAGCTGATATTCAAACAAGCAAGATTTACAAGTGATATTCACAAGATTAAAGCTTAAAATCGCATAAAGATACAGGAATTTTACACAACAATGGAATAATAGAACTTTTCATTGATAAAGACCCAAGGTCAGGTTACATTACAAGATACAAGTACAAAGGACCCGGAGGTCAATACATAAGTGATAACCCAAAACCCTAAACCTATAACCCTAAACCCTCATCCTAACCCAAGTGGAGCAGGGAGAGAGAGAGATTTTAAATCTGATGCTCTCATTTTCCCCCACTTAACAAGGGTGAGAGAGGCTTTAAAGAAAGAATATATCAAGGCGCCGCAGGTCAAGATCAAGAAAAAATGGGGCGGCAATGCCTTGATAGGATTTTTTAAGCCGGGAGCCCTAAGAAAGAGTCGATGGGCTCTCCATTTTGTTAAATGGTGAGGTGATATACGAAGATCGGTTGTTGGTGATCAAGATCGTCATATATCAAACTCACGTTCATTTTCGAGACTAAGTCTGTTGATGGTAGTTACGTCATAACGACAGACACAAGGTGCATACGGTTAGGAGAAGTGTCTTCTCGGTTACAAACAAAGAAAGCCCGCCTCCCATGGTGGTAGAGAAGCTTTTGCAACAATCGTATTTGAAATCTTTGACGATAACGAAAAAAAAAAGAATAAAGGGGCCTAAAGGGTTGATTTGAGAAGTTGAAATCATTGAAAAAGGGGTAAAGATATTTTTGGGAATTTTAACCAGGAAATAAGGGTTCACCAGGATACATGATTTTACAAAGAAAATAAGTATGGTGAATGGGTTATGTTGTGTAAAATAATTGGTCCAATTTATAGAGGCCAAGCAAGGGTGCAAATGCAAATTCAAGTTTTCAAAACCTTTTAGAGAAATCTGCACCAAAAAGGACAATGATGTAGGAATCACTTGATCGATAATTGGATAAATTTTCTACGGATTGACATATCGAAAGATTCAGACGATAATTACGCATGTCAAATCGCGCCAACTTAGGGAATAGAGACTACTATTCTAGACTAAGTATTGGCGGTAACACTTATTCCAAGAATTGACTTGATCTGAGAAGAATCAGATTAGGTCAATCAAAATCGATACATTGGTCGATCGGATGAGGAAGATCAGCTGAGCTTAAAACCACAAAAATCAGATGCATCAGTCTATGGGAAAAACAGAAATATCAGTTGAAGGGGGAACTTCAACTGATAAAGGAGGATCAGAAGGGAAATCAGACGTATTCAAGGAAGATCGGTTGAGCTTTAAAACCTCAACAAATCGGATCAAGTGAAGAAGATCGAGTTTAAAAGGATCGGTTGGGAAATTTTAAGGCTTAAGCGGAATACTAAGATCAACAAGTGAAATCAACATGGACAAGTAGTATTGATCGATTACAATATCGATCCAACCGATATCTTTTTCTTTTCTCTTGTTCTTTACTTATTTATCGGATCTTCTCGGATATTATTTACCTTACTGTACCCATTATCCGTGTGACGTATTCTCTGCAAATCATTTAATGCGGACGTGGGGTACATGTATTAACTGCTATTAAACGTGCTTTTAAATCCAAAAGTTTTTCGTACGTGCCTTTCCTGACCCTACGATCAAAACCGCTTAATCTGGAGCGTTTAATCTTTTCAAATGGTTGATCTTCAAAATCGTGTCTTCTTCTTCCCTCCTCGTCTTTATAAAGTTCATCAAAAACAGACCAGAGTTTTCCATTTCACAAACTTGCGATCTATTCTCTGAAAACTCCAGATTACTTCTCTCAGATTCAAAGTGTTTTCCTAAGTTTCAAAATCATCTTTTCGAAAAACAGAATCTGGTAATATATGTTTATTTGATGCTTCTTTGTAAATCCATTGATCTTAAATGTTTCTACTGTGTTATGCTTTATTGCTTCTTAGTTTCCGCCTGTGTGATATTCTTTGTATTAATGCACAACTCTCTAACCAAATCTATCTTATCTGTAGATTGTGAATGATCACTACCAGTATGGGCAAAATTATGTGCAAACTATGCGAATCCGAAAAAAGGATCGTGGATGATAAGTTAAATGCAGTTCAATATCACTCGGGATCCGGAATCCATGGAGGTCGAGCAAATTCTTAGAAAAAGAAAGCCTTGAGAAATTTTTACGCTTTGCTCCTTTGCAATCCAAAGTGATGCAAAGATGAAGCACTAGAATTCCTAAGGAATTTAAGAGTAGATCTGGATGCTCGGAGAAGAACTACTTTTCAAATACGATCAAAGTAAGAAATCGATCGACGAATCGCGGACATAACCCGTCTGTTCAGCCTTCCCAAAGGACGGATCTCTTTGCCCATTACAGGGGAGACCAAGACGAAGCCGATCGTAAAAGAGTTTTTCTTGAGAGGCCGACAAACATCATACCGAGGTTTTGTCGGGCCAATGCTCAAGAGAAAATACCGATTGTTGTTTGACATATTGTCAAAAAACAATAATGGGTATTGCATTCAGCCCAGATCTTTATTACATCACCAAAGTATGCAAAGATGGCCGCAATAATTGACGGCGAAAAAGAACATCAATCGCACGGGGTTCTGAAGGCCATTCTGCTCGGGGAACATGACAAATTTGGAGTAGATGAGTGGAGGCGGTATGTTCCGACAAAGAAGATCAACAATCTCAACAAGGTTGCGATTATCCTCCAAGATAAATTGCAAAAAGGCCAAATGGGGAACAGAATGGTGAAGTCCTATAAAGGCTTTTCACAATCACTTGATCATTTTTTGGGCCCCGGACGATGATATGCGACCGACCCCCAAAATCCAAGAAAGGAAAAGGCCGCGCACTTCACTCAGAATCTTGGGCGAATCAGCTCAAAGCGGGAAGGACTGACCACGGATGCCCCCAAGAAGAAGAAAAGAAAATTGGTAAAGGCCGAGAGAAGAGGCCAAGAAGGGCGGCAAGCTCCATGACTGGATGTTAGAAGATGAGTCGATGAAGAAGGAGCGAAACGATGCAGACCATTAAAAAATAAATGAAGCATCGACAATGCGAGGCTGCTCAAAGCCGAGTAGCTTCGCCAGACACTCGGTGAAGAAGCACAAGCGATCAATCTCCTTCTCCTCAAGCTCAAGCTGTCTTACGCTCGGAATAACAACCGGCCGAGCATGTCTTCCCTATCCTTCCACTTGGCGAACTCCAAACTGGCATCGGTTCGAACTAAAGCTTACACATTGTGGAAAGCGGAAATAACTCGCTTACAATTAGAACCTCTCTGGTCAGACAATCAGCCAACTTCCGCCAACTCAAGCACAACCGTAACCTTCTATACCTCATCAAATTGAACGACCAACAATCCCCGAGTCCGGATCAACAAAGATCATAACGGGGAAATTGATCGAGAATGCGAATCGAAAGAGAGATTGATGAGTCACCACTGCATTCGTCGCCCAACCCGTCATAAGAGAGGAAGTTTTGGAGATCCTCACCGGAGAGATCTTCGCTTAAAAGCTTCTCGAGACTTCATAATAATTATAGAACAGATGGGCGGTGCAGATGAGTTTGCAGACTTCGATTTCGACATGAGGAAATCTGCAAAAGTGGGATCACCAAATGAGCCGATAATCGCTAAATCTGTAAAGCTCGATCCACAGAAGCTAGAGTCATTTTAACAGATTTAATCGAGATCACGACAAAGCTCCCTGGCAGATGCCACTATGAAGGATGCGATGAGAGCCGATGATAGTGGAATCGGTGTCTTTAGTTCATGACCAACCACCGGAGGCACAAACAATCGAACCAGATCAAGTGACAACTAACGTTCCAACATCTTACGTCACTCTTCGATCAACTTCGGAGATCGAGATCTTGTCTCAAAGATCTCCCGAGAGAAGAAGTTGAGGGACTAATAGGCGATCAAAGGCTAATTGCCATCAACTAAATAAAAGATCAAAGGAAAGCGGCCATTTTCCACATTGGGGCAATCAAAGATCAGTTCTCCCAAAATCAGGTTCATCGTCAAATTAATCGATAAAGACCGTTGATGATGCAAACCGACTCAAGTGGATAAACAACAAGTTTTTTTCGATGCTCACCGACAAGCTAGAATTGACAGAAGAGAAACTTGACAAGCCGATCACAACACTCTCTCTATCGCTATGGAATCTGTCAAGACCTGAGCCGATATCAACAATTCAAAATCTATTTGCTCAATCTCAAAGGCATATCATTGCGAGATCTCAACAAAGGCGATCGCGATCAACTTTGGTTCTCGACCTCCCCCTCACTACTCTTTTTGATCAAACCAAAAAGGGAAGGACAGAGTGAGAAACCAACTGATGAAGGACATCACAAACTTCGAGAAGAACAACCCGGCCGATCTGATGCGGAAAAAATCGGTGAAAAAAGATGTCAGAGAGATAGATAGCGAAGAAGCCGAAAAATGCCAAGAAGAAAGAAGGAAAAAAAAATGACAGAGGCGTAAAATCAAGAAGAAATTCAATTTGAGAGTGAAGAAAGGAAGAATTTGGAAAATCCGCATTTTGTAACCTAAGCCGCCAAAGAAGAGTTGATGAGATCATCCCAAAAACAATTACTGCAAGATGCTAAGAAATTTGAGGAATGGAACAAGATCAAGTGAATGGCTTCGGATGCCTTTTTGTTCTTAATCTTGTTCCACAAGAAGAATCTCATGATGAAGAATTCCTCAATGGTTAGAAAATAAATACCGGATTTTTTTCAAGTATATCGGAGAATGAGGCCAAAAGTCGATCAATGTAAAAATAACTCGCCAAGAGTATGATCATCTGGTGTACTCGAAGAAGGCGGATGGCTCATTCGACAGGTGGCATTTCAAAGATTCTACTTTGACATCGAAAGCGAAGCGCAAATAAGCGATCCAAAGCAAACTAATGATGTCAAATGGAAACTTTATCGATTTTCAAAGTTCCTCAAGATCAAAAGAGATGCGAAGGATACAAGCCCAAAGAGTGAAGAATGGGAAGACTACTCGGGATCACCGCGCTTTTTTTCAAACTTTTACGATGTAACATGTAATCATCATTCTTTAATGAGAAAAGTTTTTTTTTTTTTCGATCCTAAGACAAAGTCTCATTGTCTTTCGATTACATGCTCTTAATCGTATTCTATTTCTTATCAAACTGTTTTGGTTTCTCTAAGTGTTTTGGTTTCATCAAAAAGGGGAAATTGTTGGGAAATTTATAGTTTTGATGAAAGTTCCAACAACACATGTAATAGGACCGGTCGGACACATTGGTGATCGATGTTTATATTACTCGCATAGGAGACCGATTGATAATTCCGTATAGAACAACCGATGTAATAGATAGGTCACATATTGAGGGAACTCAATATGTATAGGTCGATCTCAAGACTCAAAGAACAAGTTCGATATCCCACAAGGCGGAACGCTAGAAAAGAGCGAAGATCGACGATCGATCGATCCAATCGATATCTCAAATTTGAAGTCATGAAGCTCAAACTCGGGATACTCGAAGATCGGATGACTTCGGATGATCGCACGAAGACCTACATCACCGTCCGCTAGTTGAAGCTAAGTCAACCGGCACCGAAGACCTTCTATCGTGTAGATCGATCGATTCAGACCGATCAAAGTCACCACCAGTGAAATCGATGTTTCACCTAATCATACCCTCTATGATGGGAACAAGAAGAATGTCAAGCTTAGTTGGAAGAACAAAGACCGAAAAGTAAGTCCGCTATCCAATAAGAACAAGACACGATGATCGGAGCCGCAATTGCGGATTTGATTTTACCTCTCTGAACGGCTACAAAGTACAAATTCACGCTTTCGGCCATGCCGTTCCTGAGGCTAGTCACATCAAGCCTGCAAGTCTACCAAATATAGCCTGAAGTTCAAATTGCTCTCCAACGGCTCTTTGATTTCAAGGTCTATATATATGGGATTACACTTTAGAGTGAAACACGGAAATAACGAACGAAAACTCTGAACAATCAAGAAGCTCAAGCTAATTTCAGATTTCCGCACAAGAACACGATCAAGAAGAATATTTTTATTAAGTGTTCATCCCATAAGTTCTTAGCATAGAAATCTTTTCATCTAGCTGATTAGGCTACTTATACGCAAGAAAAGATTTCATAGTTGGAACCTCAACAATCTTACCCAAACCCCCAAGTTAGGTTAAGTTGTTTAGCAAGATTCAGACTAGGGTTTCAGTTCGATTTTCGGGATCGGTTGAGTGTGAACTCTTTAAACATCTAGTTGGTGTCTTTGTGTTGGACTTACACATAAAACAAAGTCCGATTGGTTAAGTCGGTGCCCTTTTTGATAGGGAAGAGTGGATGTGGGGACCTGGTTTGTCCGAACCACTATAAATCTTGTGTGTCACTCTTTGCTTTGATTAACTGTTCACATAATCGCACACAACCTTTAAAAAAAGCATACATATTCCAAGTTGAGATCGGCTAGCACCAAGCTTCGATCGATCATATTTGACACTTGATCAACTGATTAAAAGATTAATCTTGGAATCGATTTATCAAAAACCGGTTTTTCACGGGTAAAACTTAAGCTCAAAGACACATCAGTTAAATCGATAGTTACCGAACCGATCTTTCAAAGGATCAAGAAGTTGGTTATCACCAAAATCGATTCACTCGACTCTGATCAAATCGCCGCCTCACACACCGTCTGCGAAAAGTTTTCAGAAGTCTATTCACCCCTCCCCTCTAGACTTCTGCCCTCACTAAACCCGTTCGGGACCTACACGCGGGCATAAGCGAGCGAATCTTTCTTGAGAGTAGGCCAATAGTAACCTTGTCTGACAATTTTATATGCCAAGACAAGTCCACCTGTATGGTTTCCACATACCCCATCATGAATCTGTTCCAGAATCACATGACCCTCTTCAGGAGTAATACATTTCAATAATGGAAGAGAGAAACTTATTTTGTACAAATGCCCGTCTAGGATAGTATATCGAGCAGCTTATAATCTGAGGCGAGTAGCTTATGCTTTATTTTCAGGGAGAAACCCTTTTTGTAAGTAGCTTAAAATTGGAGTCATCTAGGTTTCTTGTTCGCCTGTCACATGGGCGACCACAACTCTGGGAATTGATGGCGAACAAGTCATGATGACTACAATGTCCGTCGTGTTCGTCACTCCTTCTATTGTTGTCAATCGTGCCAAAGCATCAGCAAATGAATTATCCAATCGTGGTAATTGTTCTATGTAGACTTGTTCTAATTGCTCAACCAGCTCCTTTGCTAGTTGCTGATATTGTGCCATCTGTTCGCCTCGGGCTTCGTACTCGCCTAATACTTGGTATACGATTATTTGGGAATCGCTATAAATCATCAGCCTCTGAATTCCCATTGTCATAGCCATGTGTAATCCAGCAATCAAAGCTTCATACTCGGCTTCATTATTTGTGGGTGGGAAATCAAAATGGATGGCTGTCGTGAAAGTTTGTCGAGTTGGGCTGATGAGAACCACGCCCGCTCCGGCTCTTGAACTTGTTGATGAACCGTCTACATACATGTGCCATGGTTGGTCAATGCCTCTTTCGGGTATTTGCGGATATGTCAATTCAACCATGAAATCGGCCATAGCCTGGCCCTTCATTGTTGTTCGTGGGGCGAACGTAATACCAAATTGGCCTAACTCCACCGCCCACTTGAGTAACCTGCCCGCAGTGTCTGGTCGGTGGAGAACTTGTCGTAATGGGAATGTGGTTAGCACCTCGACTGAGTGATCGAAAAAATATGGTCGCAGTTTTCGGACACTCATAACGAGAGCATACGCGAGTTTTTCCAATGGAGGGTACCGGAGCTCGGCTTCTTTGAGTACCTGACTTACATAATAAATAGATAAATGTGTTGCCCCCTCTGCTCGAACGAGCACAGCGCTAATTGCATGCTCTGACGCGGCAAGACACAAATAAAGTTGTTCTCCTGGAACAAGCTTAGATAATGTTTGAGTATCCGCAAGGTATTGCTTTAATGACTCAAATGCATTTTGGCAATGCTCTGTCCACTGGATTCTCCCTTTCTTTAATGCGTCAAAGAAAGGTTTGCATTTATCTCTAGTTCGTGATATAAACCGGTTTACAGAAGCCAAATGTCCAGTTAATTTTTGAACTTCTTTCACACTTCTGGGGGCCTGCATGTCGAGCATAGCTTGAATCTTTGATGGGTTCGCTTCAATCCCCCGTTGACTGACCATATGTCCTAGGAATTTTCCCGAATGAACCCCAAAACTGCATTTCTTCGGATTTAACTTCATGTTATACTCCCTGAGAATATCAAACGTCTGTGCCAGGTGGGTAATGTGGTCTTCCTTATGCTCGCTTTTTACCACAATGTCATCAATGTACACCTCAACTGTTCGACCTATGTGTTCGTCTAACATCTTGTTCACCAAACGTTGATACGTTGCTCCAGCATTCTTTAATCCGAACGGCATGCGTTGCCAACAATACATGTTCTTTTTGCTGCAGAAAGCCGTATTCTTTTGATCGTCTGGATGCATGGGTATTTGGTGATACCCAGCAAATGCATCCATGAAGGTCATGAGCTCATGTCTTGTTGTGTTATCGATCAAATAATCGATATGTGGCATCGGGAAATTATCTTTCGGGCATGCTTTGTTTAAGTCAGTGAAATCTATGCATAACCTCCAAGCTCCGTTAGATTTGTGGACGAGCACGGGGTTAGCAAGCCATCTTGGGCATTTTACTTCTCGAATCAATTTATTATCGAGCAATTTCTTAATTTCAATATCCATAGCTGCATACTTCTCCGGACTGAATTTTCTCCGCTTCTGGATTATTGGAATTTGTGTTGGGTCAAGGTTAAGAGAGTGACATGCATGTTTAGGATCAATGCCGACCATGTCCTCATGTGACCAAGCGAACATATCCAAATTTGCTCGAAGATACGCAATCATTTCTGTTCGGAATGGTTCCGGTAATTTCGAACCAATGAATACTTCTAATTCTGGTATGATCGGGTCGATATTGACAGACTCCAATTATTCAACAGGCATTGCTCGCCTCTTTTTTTGCTTCCATCGAGGATCTTCGATCGACCCCCGGTGCTCATCATCTACCTCCATAGGATCAAAACCTATACGAGGTTTTAAATCTGGTAGCTCAATGTTCATTAGATCTGGAACTTGAGTAATCATTCCGGGTTCTGTGTTCGCCTGTGGAGATGTGCTCGACAGAGGAGATATAAGCGTCCTCCGTAACATGTTTGCCTGTTGGCTTGATTCTCCGGTCTCCCATGTTTGCTCCATCATGTTAACGATATTTTGTTTTTCTGGCACGCATGACAGCAAACAATCTCGAGCTTTTTTCTGGTCGCCTTTTACGCTACCCGTCCCTTCTTGGGTTGGAAACTTAACACAATAGTAATAAGTCGACAGGCAGCTTTGAATTCCTGAATAAACGGGCAACCTAAAAACCCGTTATAAGTAGATGGAGCATCGACGATTACAAAGTCTAACATTCTAGTTCGTCGAATCTCTGGATTATTAGTTGACTCTAACTCAACTCCTAGCCTAATAATTCCATATGGTCGGGTAATAGATTCCCCGAAACCCATTATGGTGTGATCACAGGGCTCGATATAACTACTTAGATCACCAATTTGTTTCTCCTTCTGATGTAGAGTGTTGACGAACAAAATATTCGCATATGCCCCGGTATCTACAAGGAGTTGATGCACTTTCAACCCGAGGAGTCAGGCACTTATCGTTAGCGAATCATTGTGAGGGGTGATGATACCATCAAGGTCGTCTTCTGAAAACAAAATTTGGTGAGAGAGTGGTGTGCTCGTTGAGGTGCTCGCCACGTTCACCTGATGTATGCTTTGCATGTCGCGCATTTCCATCTTCTTCCACATGTTTGATAACGTCGGTGCCTGATAGCATCCACCACTGGCCCGTAGTCTGGGCGAATCATGTTGATTTCTTGACTCTCTCGACCTCTGCTCCTGGTAGGAGCTCCTTTCTTGGGTAATTCCAACTTCTTGCGGGATTCCTCAGGATCACTATCAGACACTTCTTCTACCTTACGCTTACCCCTACGATCACTCGATTTTTCAGTTCGGGAGTCTCTGTTCGCCGGCTTTTTGAGGAACTGAGTAAGACGATTCTCTTCATATAACGTCCAAAGTTGACGAAGTAAATCGCAACATTCATTGGTATTATGTCCGATGTACCCATGATAATTACAAAAATTGGAAGCATTAAGCCGATTTTTATCTCTTACGATTCTTCGTGGCTTATCCAACATGTCCCGATCCTTAATTTGATTAAATATTGTCGATGTTGAAACGTCTAGAAGACTTCGTAGTGCATGCGCTTCTGCTCCTTCTTCAAAAGGTTTAAAAGATCCTGGGGGTTTATACCCCCCCTCATTCATTACTTTTTTACCAACGACTCTTTTTATTGCTACTTCTTGGCCTAACCGTGATTGGGCAAGCAGATCCTGCATAGCTATAATCTTGGCTGCTCACTCTTGAAGTTCGGCATATGTGTTCGGTCAATCCTGATGCATGGCTTTCCACATATCCGCATTTAGGGTCAAGCCCCCCACTATCGTGAGGATTTTAGCGTCCTCTTCAACTGGGGCTCCATCATATAAACATTTGTCAAATCTTTCAATATATGCTCGATCTAATTCACCCTTTAGCTGGGAGAAATGTGCCAACCTTTGTTTTGGTGCTGGGCGAGCACACATGGATGAAAAGTGGGATTGAAATTTTTGTCCCAGCTGTGTGAAGGACGTGATGGACGCAGCGGGCAAAGTTGAAAACCACCTGTGTGCCCGGTCACCCAAGGTCATAGAAAAAGACCGGCACTGAGTTGCGTCAGTGGCAGCCATCGCGATCATATAATCTGAATATTTACTAAGGTGAACATAAGGATCCGACTCCGCGTCAATTTCTTGGTATGGGTGGCGATTCTTTGCCACCTTTTTGTATTTTTACGACATGATAGGTAGCGGCGAGCATGGGATTGCGCTCGCTCGAGGGATCCCTTTAGTAGCTGCAAGATCGGTCTGCAAACTCTCTATTGCCTTTTTGATCTCCATGACTTTATGAGTCGACCGACCTTTAAAGCAGACCGGATTCCATCTTGAGGACCTGGTCGGTCATGCTCAGGATGGGACAGTCCCCCTTTCCGTATTGATTCCCGATTTCCCATTCGATGATGAATAGACAATCTAGTTCCGACTGACTTTTCAGGATCACGAGGCCGTTCTACGATCATGATGTTCCACTTGGGAATCTTGAGGTCGTTTATGTTGTGGACGATCATAATGTTCCACTTGGGTCACTATGTTTGCATGATATTTCTTTCCAGGATCTCAACGTCTATGCTCGTCAATACGTTCTTTTGCTAATACTCTCAAACGTTCAAACGTTGATTGCCTGGAAGCTTGGGGTTGTTCTCCATCCGACTGACTTCCTGCCTCTTTTTCAACCTGCGTTTGTGCAGCTTTCTTTTTGACTTGATCGCTATCAAAAGTTTTCGATCGTCGATCATCATCATTTGGAGCTTTTAACTTGGCCAACTCCTTTTCAGCCCTCTCTTTCTGTGCTCGCAACAAGAAAGTAGTGGACTTTATTGTGGCCGTCGGATCGTTGGCGATATCTTCAAGATTGATGGTTTCCACGATGCGATTTTTGTGAAGGCGATCTTTGAGCCTCTTTCGAGTGTGAGGTCGGCTCGTCGACCTCTCCATATAGTATTCTAGATTGAGGCATCATATTTCTTTTTACGCCTCGATTTTTTAGGATTGTGTAAATTTGGTTTTTTTCTACCATCCTTCTAAATACCAATTGTTGCAAGTCATTTTTTAATGAGAATCTTATGTGGCTATTTTAAAAAAACTCACAAAACAAAATAAATGCGTGTACAATATTACAAATAAATAATAAGAAATTGTTGACCCGGTTCATCAATAAATGACTACTCTGGGGGCATTCCAAGTCGGGGATGTTATATTGCGAGGTTCAAGTATACAAAGACACAATCTACTCGTGGTGAAAACTTCCTTCTATGAAAGATGGTGATTTGGAGAATATGTGTGAGTACTTTGAATTTTTCGAACCCTCTTTTTTGCTCTTTTTGATTCTACTTATAGTACTTTGACAAGCATGTCTTTGGTTTGGCAAGTATGAAATTTGGAGATTTCGTGTCTTATGAGAACTCATGTGATGCTGCCACGTTTTCAACTTCGTCTCCCTGGTTGACCTTTGGATTTACCTGCTTATAAAGCATTCTCCTTGTCGTCCAGATGGTTCAGTTAGTGGCTTGGTTTTTATGTCATATGCCCTTTGTATCAACTTTTGCCCGACCGATTTCTCTGCTCGCCCCTTTGACCATATGTCGTTGTACAGAACATTGTCCTTAACGAGCATACAAGAATGAATATCTCGCTTTCGCCCGGACTTGGCGAGCATGCTTGTCTACATTGGTGGCGAGGCGAGCATACTTGTATGGTCAAGCGAGGAAAGCATACTTGTATGGTTGACAATCATTATCAAGGCGAACACATCTCCATCGGATTGGACGTGGTTATTTTAATAATTTATCGATACACATGTCCCTCTGACGTGTACAAATAAATCGAGGTAAAAACATCGATTCCAACAATTCGATCAATTTTATGAAATGGATATAAATTTTATTTTTATTTATATTTTAGTTGTTTTTCTTTAGAATTTAACTTCTTTTAATTATTTTTTGTTTAAATTTATTTAAAAAATGTGTAATATTATGTGGAATAATTTAAAAAATATTATTTAATATGTATCATTCTAACTAAAGACAGACACATACTTGATGGAACCCACATCACCTCTTTTCATGTCAGTAGAAAAAAAAAATATGTATCAATTTGCAATAATATCAAAAGTTGGGCTTTAATACAAAAATCTTGAAGGTCGTGATTAAATTGATATTTGGTCAAAAGGTCGTGTATTTATTTAGAATTAACCCATTAATTTCTCATGGGCCCTTTATTACTATTATTTTCCTTTTATTTTTCCTTTTGTTTTTACCTAAATTAGATTACATAATTAATCAGTCAAATCAAAAATAGCAGTACATGCACCATTGTCACGAGTTAAATAATGCATGTTAGGTGGGACGTTGTTGTCTCTACGTTTGTACATTTTTGGCAAATATCAAATCACATTTATAATTCCATAAATTGTATTAATAAGTCTCACATATCTATCACCATATATATAATATAACACGACTGATTTGCACGACTACTCCTACAAATTCCCAAGTAAACCATCATGCACATAAATCAATTAATGATTAAAATTAAAAAAATATATATTTGTCTCTTTAAGTAGGTCTTTAATAAAATTTGTTCATAATATAAAATTTATATTATTGTATTTATAAATTAATATCACTACACTTATCAACTAATATTATTACACTTATAAACTGATATCATAGTATTAAATATTATAGGTACTAGTTTATATGAGTAATGATATTACTTTATTAGTGTAATAATATGAGTTTTATACTATGAACAAGTTTCACATTAGAATTTGTGTTCCGTTTATTTTTTTGGAAAGGTAAGCAATTACAATAGTTCTCTAAGATTATAAATTACAATAGTTCATTTTACCACCGGGCACATGACACATCTTTTCGTTTCACGATAGATTGAAACCGCAACTACTACAAGAGGGGGACCACCCCAAACTGCAATCAAAACCGCAACCACCACAAGAGGGACCACCACCCCACCACAAGAGAGACCAAAAGGAAATAAATATTTTTTCAATATTTTTCGAACTCAAGACCTTGAAATTTTAAATAGTGGAGCTCTATCCGCTTTAGATATTCACACATGTGTTCCCTCTTTTAGTTCTATCTCAATAAATAAACAAATAACTATGTTCATGTTTTATTAATGCAATTTTGTACTAATGCATCATACTTTGAATAAATATCATCCAATTTATTTCCTCCAAATAAAATTTACTGTACAAAATAATTTATCTCTAGCTATATTAATTGTAAAATCATTTCTAATCAACATCAGTCAAATTTATTACATGTGAATATATAAAGACAACAAGTATGATATTTACGCAAGGGATTACTAAATTTTAGGCGTCCATGTCAGATGTCTAGGGTGAGAATACACTACAGAGGGGACCTTATTATTATTGATTTGGATAAGTGTGGTCCGACAAACTTGCAGTTTAATATTGACTTACAAGTAATTTCGAACACCAATTCTTATATGTATATTGTGCACTAAACGTTGGAATTTCTAAACAGTATTAAGTTGTTTTCATGAATAATATAATTATTGTTTTCATTTAATATTATTAATTGTTTTTATTAAATAATATTAGTTAAATTACTTTAATCATACAATATTAGTTCGACGAAACCAGAATTGTATTCCATATATTATTCCACATCTTAGATAAGTGATACATGTTCAATTAACTAATTTCATATAAACGCCATGAATTATTTGTTAACGTGAATCTGTATAACAAATCGTTCCTGTAAAGAAATATATTCATAAGATTGAGAGAAAATCTTAACATAAATATAATCAGAAGTTACGAGCGAATATTATCAAATATTCAGAAGATAAGATGAAAATTGTTAAACTCATAAATTCGAGAGAACCAAACTCCGAAATTCAAGTAACCAGAACTCATAAATTATATTTTTTCATTGGTTCCGGTGGTATTTCTAGATTCGGCGATGACGAATTTCTTGGGTAACTATTACCAATTTTTAGTGATTTCTTAAGAAATAAGTCTTTGTGCTTATGGATTATATATACTTGAGTTTCTTTGCGTTGAGAAATACATTTAGGGTGTGTTTTGAAATACTTAGGGTGTATTTTGAAACACTTAAAACAACTTCCAGAAGCACTTATTTTCAAAGCTCCCTCTCACAGCTTTTGAAAATAAGTGCTTTTGGAAGTTGTTTTAAGTATGTCAAAACACACCCTTAAAACAGCTTTCAGGAGCACTTATTTTCAAAGCTCCCTCTTACAGTTTTTGAAAAGAAGTGCTTTTGAAAGCTGACCTGTAAGCCAGTTGTTCGATGAAAGTTCTGAATGACGATTATTCAAGTGTAGGTAAACACAACATATTGTGCATCTCATCAAACGAAAATGTAAATAAACATAACAATAGTCGAGGAATGAGAAGGAAACACATGACTCCACAATATACATAGAAATCCATCTTAAAAAAAGGTAATCAAGCTGGTCCATCTACATAAGGACTAGAAAGTAATTGGGTGCGAAATAATATAAAAGAGATGAACCATTACGAAGATAATAAAGCACAAACATAAACAACACGAGTGGACCATGTACTCATAGTGCATTTTAGAACCATACAACTTATTTACGCTGAACCGTACAACTATTAATATGAAAAAATATTTGTGTCAATCGATCCAAAAACCTATTTGCAACCTCCTAATTGGTCATTGTCGGGTCCTAAAAGGTAAAAGAGGTACACAAATTGCTTCTTTTATTTGACTTTGCGTGATTTGGGCGATTTGGAAAGGAATAAATGAATTAATTTTCAAGAATGTAGATTTTTCAGTTTTGAGAATAGTTGACGATATTAAAGCTAGACTTTGGAATTGGTTCTCTATGTGAAACGCTTGAGACGTTATATGTTTTCTTATAGTGATTTGCTTGCAAATCCTAGAATGATCTTAGAATGTTAGAAACTTTGTAATTATCCGGTTTGACGGGTACACCTTATACCCAACTTAATAAAATTCCTTTTTTGTTGTTAAAAAAAATTAATATGAAAAAATAATTGCATGTTTCAGTATAAATAAGTTGTATCTTTTAGTATAACAAATTGCACGGTTCTAAAATGTATTATGAATTCACGGTGCACCTGAATGTATATAAAAGTTAAAACTTAACTAAATTTCAAACTATGAACAAGTTTCACCGTAGAACTATTCAAAACTTAAAGGTGAAGTATGTACTTTTTAAGAATAAAAGAAAAATGCAAATTTGAATTGCTAGTTATGAGCTCATCGCCATAAGCTATTTTCTATCAACTTATTGGGCCTAGATGTAGAGGCCCAGTAACCACAAATTTTAATTTATTATCCACCGTTAGGCGTTGATTGGTCATTGGGCTATAAATTGTTATATTAGAATATTGCCCATCAATTCCGTTACCAAGATTATAGCCCAAATTTAAAAATATATAGTTGATAAAAATCAAGATCAGCAAAAATAGTTTTTATATTTATTTTTTTTGGGGAAATTAACAAGATTAAAAAATCTGTAAAATATTGTTGCAAATGGATCATTTTTAATTTGCTTTCATTTGTAAGTTCATACCTTTGTCATACATATATATATATAGTAACATAAATACAAAATGCAAAATGACGAATAAATTATAGATGAAACTGGCAACATACTGGAAAATTTTGTTTAGAAAATAATTTATTAACATGAAAGTTGTTTAGATATTGTAATATTTTCTTGTTGCAGCTAACTGAAATAGGAAATATTGCTGTAAAAATGGGAATATTACCTTTTAGCAATTAAATATGGGACTAGAAAATGTTATGTACAAGTTTCTGTTAAAATGGTCGAATGTAATTAAAATCAATCACAAAAGCCGCACCTCATCTATTCTCTAAAAAGATTTTATGAATGGAAATTTTTATAAAAGATATTTGAGACACATTTACGTGAGACGGTCTTACGATGAGACAGAACATAACTTAACATTGACGTTTTAACACGCTGAAAGTGATGAATGTTGATTTGTACTAGATTGTACAGTTAATCATCTCATACGGGTTTTTTTCAAAGATTATTTATGTCTCCACACTTCATTTAAGTGTATGATCATTTGTGACATAACTGACATGATAATTTGAATAATTGAATATTAAATATATTGCTATACAATTATACACGGTGGCCTAAAATTTTCATTAAAGTGGTACTAAGTTTAAGAATAAGGTGGCGAAAAAAAATATAATTTGATCAAGTTGGCAGAGATTTCAAGTAAGCATTGTAAAATTGTCAGCATTTGTCCTCCATTATTATTCACTTCAATGCTCAAGACTAAGAGCACTACTAATTCCTCAAACCCTAATAATAATATAAAAAAAAAAAAACAAGGCCACAGAGATTATATACTCCAGGCATTACGTGCACCAAAAATATAGTCTTGGGTTCTTCAATTTCAATTGATTATATATTCAAAATAATACTTTTTGAAATTAGTATTTTTTATTTGCTGGGAAATCAAGAAAAGAATAGAATGCATGGTTCTCGAGCAGGTGAACTGTGTGCTATGGGAATGGTGCAGTTTCATGCCTCTTCTGAAATTCATTTTTTTTATAAAACTGAGAAAGTGAAGTATATAGTATTATATATGTCACAGAATTGGTAATTAAATAATTCCTAGTTACATTCATTGAAATCAATCTGTACACTCAGGCCCTGCAATATTCACGTTTTCTTTGTACATTAATTATGTGCCATTAGCTCTCCAAGTTTGAATTTAGTTCACTAAGTCGACATTCTACGTAAGTCTACTACATTTTATTAATTAACTAAAACTTACTTCTAAGCTTAATTTTTAAATTTAACATAACAAAATAATGTATAATAATAAGAAATAATTGTTTTAAGTCAATTTGATAATATGTCGTAACATATTAATTTATTCAGAATCTCATTATATTACTAAATGAGTAGGTCTCCCCGTAAAATCGGACTTCACATGAACTCTCTTTTTCGAGTGTCACTATTATATATGTGAAGTGCTACTATATAAAAATTAAACATTTGAATTTTAAATACTAATACTTTTTTTTAAAGATAATCAATTACAATAGTTTCTTCTACCACTGGGCACATGACACATCTTTTTGTCTCGCTATATATCGAAATCGAAACCGCAACCACCACAAGAGGGGGACCACTACCCCACCACAAGAGGGAATAATTAAATTTTCCTTCTCCATGTCTCGAATCCAAAATTTCGAGGTCTTAAGTAGTGGAGCTCGTATTTGAGTTATTCACACTTGACAAATAATAATACTTTATACGTATAACAATAATAGTATATAAGTATAACATTGACACTTGCAAACAAGAAAATTCAGGTGAAATCGAATTTACATAATTTTTTGTTATACACAATAAGCAATGATATGTGATCATTTCAGTACTTACTTTTCAATTACATATATAAATTTTATTTATCAGCCAAAGAAATATAATTATCATGCCACTACAATGGATAATCCAACCCTCCTTACAAGACAATAAATGGCATTATCATAATTAACTTTTCAATTACATAAATTATACTACATACAAGACTGTATAGTACTGTATATGACTCTCAACAGTCTCGCACGTAAATATGTTAGTATATTTTTCGGAGATGTAAATAAAATATAAAAAGAAGGTACATTCAAATAATTGCATCCGGATGAGTTGTCTTTTTTATGAGTTTAACAGAAAGCGAAATAGTGATTAAATAGTAGTGAAGATTCCAGCATCCATCATCATTAATGGCATTATCCTAGGTTAGAATAATTAACGTTGTAAACAGACTACTTAGTCCCTCTCATTTCTTATACTATTACTAATACTAATACTGTCACCCGTGAACCATGATCACGCCAAACAACCTTTAATTACTCTTTTGACCCAACCTCACTTGTGGGTTGAATTCTCTTACTTCATAATTGGGAGGAAATCCATCGAACAAACAATTTAATGAGTGAAGTTATTTTCAGCGAAATCAAACTCAAAATCTGAGCGTAAGACTTTGACTCTAATACCATGAAGTTATTTTATCTCATTGAAAAGACTGAACTTATAGAGATATGTGAAATTAATTCGCTTATATTATTTTTGGGTTTACCACACGATACCCAATCGAGAATCAGATATCAAATGAGGCAAAGTAACTTTAATGCAGTTAGCTATCTTGGAAGTTAATTTGTAAACAATATTGTAAATTTATTGTAATTTTGGTGTATGAGTTGAAGTACCCTTTATTTTAATTAATATTTTTTTAACAAAAAATTGTAAATAATATTATATAAGTTTATAGGACGAAATTGACCAACTAAAAACAATGAAAGTATTGACTGATCATAGAATCAAGGACAGAATGAGTAACATCAAGATCAAGACCTGCGACATAACAAAACTTTTGATAATTAACACTTGAGCATTTTTAGAAGAAAAGAAAAGGTCAATTATAATTTTGATGTTCTATAAGTTTAAATTGACAACAAATTTAATTTAATTTCTGGAATATAATTTTTATTTTTCAAAATAATATTTCTAATGAGAAGGATTATTTCGGATAAAGGGACTAGTACGCAATTTAACAATTTTTTTCCGCATATCATATTCAGGGGATGTTTTAAAAAAATTATAAGTGATTATAATCTTATAGTATTGTGTGCAAAAATAATTTAAAATATTTTATTTATATATTATTGGATTAAATAGGTTATTATAAATTATAAGCAAAAAACTGAAAATGGGATATTTTAGATAGCTTATGAGGTTTTTTTTAATACTAAATTAATTTTACAAATACTATTAAAAAAAATTAACTTTTTTACAAGCGCTATTAAATTTTACTATTAATCAATTTTCTCATAATCGTCAATTTTAAATCAATTCTAATGAGAAAATGAGAATTACCTAAGCTTAAAACTTTGGGTCTACACAAGTTATAAAAAAACAATGAGAATTGCCCCAAGGGCATAGCCAAGTGGTAAAGCATGTGGTGATGTGGGGAGAAGTCCCCCGACAATGCAGGTTCGAACCTCGTGTGGGACAAATTCTCAATTGAAATATTATGGGGGTTTGTCCTGAGAATTGAATTTTGTTGGCTCTCTCCCACAAGTGTCTGTCACTTGGGCACATCCTTCGATTTACAACTCACCCGACTGAGGGGCCAACGACACGGGTGGGGGAAGTTTCTCGTCTCTTCCTAAAAAAAAAAAAACAATGAGAATTACAATACGCAAGTAAGCTACATGCAAAGAGGCCGGCATCTGATCTGAGTAATTGGAATATAGCGCAATCTAATTGGATGAAAAATTACTATTTAAAATGACAAAAATGGGTTGGAATTTAGAAGAATCAAGTACAAAAGAAAAGCATGGGATGGGGGGTATAGTAGTACAAAAGGTTAGGAGTGCGTGGAGTGGCGGCAGCCTTTTTTGGGCCCACACCACTTCTCTGCACCGGCAACGCGTGCTTCCATGTCCCAATCTCCATTCTTACATTCATAATTCATCAATTAATAAACACGATGCATAATAGTTTTTTTTTTTTTTTTAAATAATCCATGTTTCAATTATATATCTGATTGGAGTAGATGACGTTTGTGGTGGTTCTTTTTATTCTTTTGAAAATGATTAATATTTAAAAATATTGAAGAAATTATTTACAATGAGATGTAGGGATTTGGATAATGTATTGTATAACACCCCTTGTGAGTCTATGTGGTGTTTTTTTTAACTGAGTAGTAGTAACTCCGTTCTAATATTATTTAAATATTTATTTTATTTGGACGTCCCAATATTATTTAAATATTTTTAAAATAGAAATAAATATAATATTAATACACTCACAATACTCTAATTTTATTTTACTTAAACCCATTTTACTCGAGTGTCATTTTCAGTGTTCAAGTCCTCATGGGACGGAGGGAGTATAGTAGTGTGCTGTAATAAATTTAAATATACTATAATTTCACGTTAATCTACTGCACAGCACGGTGTCATAATCCAAATCCTGATAAGTAGATGCTTATTTCAAAATTTAACAATTTTCAATCAAAATGAATGTAAAAGGCCAAATTGCATGTGCATGCAAGAATTCTAAATTACACATTTTATTTTAAGTTTTTTATCGGTAAAAATAAATATATATTAAAATAAAAGAAATACACGTAAAAATTACAAAAAATAAAAAAATAAGGATAGATGACCGGAGAAAGAGGTCACCACCCAAGGACTAATCTAGGGCGATCAAGCCATTTATCACAACACACTGTCATAATTCAGTTGCAGAGTCTAGACCTAATCTCTTCAACTATTCTATTCAAAATTATTATCTCGCCTTTAAAAATACGAGCATTTCTTCATTTCTAAATAACCTAAATAACACACAATCAGAGAGCCGTCCAAAAGAACACCTTTTTTTACTCGATAGGATGCCGCGGTTGCTGAGGAAGTACACATTTCATTGTATAATTTCAGTTAATTCTAAAGTTATATTTCAATTATATTAATAATAGTTTGTACATTTTATTCTTGTGCTTAGTTGCACAATATAACTAGTGTATAGAAAATTGGCTCAAACTAAAATATTTAAAAGTTTTCTGAATATAACTAAATAGAGTCATTCACTTCATTTTAATTTTACACTTTGAATATCAATGTAATTAAAATATAGTATCGTTATGATATGTTTGATGCATAAGAAAATAGTAATTATGTTATTCCGAAATTAATTGAGCATTTATTATTTACACGGAGTTTAAATGTGAGAGTTGTTTATTAATATAAGTTATTTTTTGTTGAGAATTAAATGATAAAATAATGATATGTGGTGTAAATAAAATGAAATAAAATTAAGTTTAGTGTAGCAAAAAGTAATGGCATGTATTATGGTGTAATATTAAAATATTTAGAAGGGATTGATTGAGTTACTTTATTATCATTTAAGAAATGTTCAATCAAATTTAGGATGAATTTTTTTAATCAAATGTTTTATTAAATTCGGGATGGTGGCGTATAAAATAAGACAAAGATAGTGCTCAAACGATTTACCTATTCATAACAAAAACAAATTTACACTTGAATTAATTTTCTATTATACTTAAAAAATGAAAGATCCTTACTACATATATTATTTTTAAATAAAATGCCCCAATTTAGCACTCAATTTATGTCACAACTTAATTATGGTGGGAGAGAAAGACAATACTAAGGTGAACGGTGAATGAGATCATCCGACAAATGGATGTGACCATCCCCTTTAGATAGCCACGAACAGACATATATTTCATTTTCGTTACGCCAATAATTCTTTATTATTTTCGTTTCCGGCCCTTTATAATGTTTTATATCCAACTAAATATGTCCTATTTTAATAATGCAATAAATAATACTGAGATCAAGTCCACCATGTCACGCTCTAATTCATTTAAAATATTAGTTTCCATCTAATATTTTCACAACCCCACAAAGTCTAAAAGAAAAAGAATCATTCATAGGATAAATTGCTTCCAACCACATGTTACAAACTTTTATATATATGACATTGCATTATGCATATCACATGAAACTATTGATTATCTTATGTCCATAGGTTTCATTTCAATTTTTGGGCCCAGTAACTGGGTCCAAGTTACGATTTTTTTCCAATCATTTATTAATTCATATTGCATTTTAATATCATTATATTGTATCTTTCTTTCCGCAATAACATATTTTGATTTTTGAGCACATAATAACTTAAGTACCTTATTGTCATATATGTGTACTGAAAAATAAGAATGTGTTATTTTTTATTATAATAACACTACATGTACTTAAATTAACACATGTTTGCTCTTAGAGTAACACAGATCTCGGAGCGATTTCTGTTATTTTATCTTTGCGCGAATTTATAGAAAAATCCATTTGACTCAATTCGACCGGCATAAAATTCGCGATTTTTTTCCCGTGTGTTTATGCACTTCTCCTTATGACTCATATGTTATGTTTCAAAGATTTTTCATTGCAGTACACATGTGTGCTATTATTTCATCAGATGGTGATTGTTTGTGTGCTCTTTGCGGAGGGGAAAAAGAAGAAGAAACTTCACACCTCTTCTTCAACTGCAAATTCGCATCATCCTTATGAAACTACATTTACTCGTGGACACAAATTACCTTGGTTATGCATCAAGATCTGGTCATCAATTTACTTCAACATGGGGCAATCTCCGAATCTACGTCTTAGGGTAAAATCACTTCGACTATTTGGATTGACACGATTTGGTCTATTTGGAAAGCCAGGAATGAAAAGACTTTCGAACAAATGGAACCAAATGCAAAGAAAGTAGCAGAAGAAATAAATGCAAGAGTTTGGTCATGGATGGTGGCGAAAAATCCTAAAACTAGTGGTATGTTATTTTTGAATTGGCATAATAATTTTTCTAAAGAGATAGGTTATATTCTGTAAGAGAGGCGAATGTTTTCCTTTGTAGCTCGGATGTCGTTTCTATTTATCTTTTCATTTCTTTTGTAAGTGCGGGATACCCCTTGTACCCATTTTCTTACTTCATAAAATTTCTTTGGCCGTTCAAAAAAAAATGCATGTACTCACAATAACACAAATCTCGGAGCGAGTTTTGTTGTTCTGTCTTTGCGCGAATTTTTAGAAAATATCTATTTGTCCCGATTCGACCCGCACATGATCCATAAATTTTTCACTCGGTGTTAATTTTGACCCGTTTATTATATTTCAAAAATCCTATATCCATGAAATATTTCATATAAAAATTTGTCAACTATTTATCCTTTTAACTATTTTAACCCTCTTTCTTCCCGATACATCCCCCACCCAAATAAAATGTAGTATTAATATACTCTCTCTGTCCCACAGTTGTTTGAACATTCACTATTTGACTCGTGTTTTAACGAGCGAGTTGTTTATTAATATTTGAAATGATAAAGAGATTTTTAAGGTGGGGTATGATAATGCTACCCCTCATCTATCCTACAATACCTTAAAATTTACTTTATCATTTCATATACTATAAACAACTCGTTCAATAAAACACGAGCCAAAAAGTGAAATGTTCAATTGACTGCGGGACGGAGGGAGTATAAGAAAAGAAATTGGGGAGAGAGGTAAAAATTAATCAAGGGTAAAATGGTTTAAACTTTTAGTTTCTCTTAATTTTTTTCGCAATAGATCAAATACAGTATTACACATTTCTTCTTACGATAATATTTTTTTTTTATATTTTTAATATTTTACATGTTATTATAAAGATGAATTTATGTACTGAAAATATTAAGTACATGTTACTTATTTTTAGGGTAACCAATATTTATCCTTACAGTACCACAAGAATGAGAGTGAATTCCCTGTTCTATTTTGAGCAATATTTTATAAAAAAAAATTGTTTGACTCGATCCGACCAGCAAAGTACCCTCAAATTTCAAAACCTTGCTAAATATGCTAATATTTCACCTAAAATATTTCATAGGGGGTGTTCCTCTAATAATAATAATATCCGCACAAATATTTGCAATAATATATGTTACTACATCATTTGAAGTTAGCGCGCGTATCTAATTTGCAATAATTCAAAGATGATTTATAGTATAGCTTTAAGATACAAACATATCTATTTATATATAAACATTCTTCAAGCCAAACTGGGCTTTCCCAGATTTCCAAGAGGTACGGTCAAGATCCAAATTGTCAGCGTGTCCCACGTGGCTCTACCCCACTGGTTATTCCCTGCATTATTTGATGTATACATGTACATATATCTACTAATAGTATATATACAAATTAATACGGTATACATTTATAATATGATAGGACAAAGTATACACCACTATTTATTAAATTGTTGATGCATGTTCTTCAGTTTGGCAATCTACGCTGTTATTTTGATGATTTGTCGCAACAAAGGGGGACCCCTTGTGATCCACAACTTTAAAATACATTTAAAATAATACCCAGATTCGTGATCAAATTAATTATCCACTATATATATATATACATATTTTTTTTAGTTCAATAATAAAAATAATAAAGTATAATATTTGTGTGCTGGACATGTTTGGGCATATATCTGTTAGAAATATATACATAGTCTAGGCTACGGCAGTGGGATTTGTTATCATTCACAGCAAACTCTCATAACCAACAAACAATTGCTTTGATTTCTGTGCCTCAAATTGCTTTTTTTTTCGGGTGGCACTAAATGTCCATAATATGGACATCCAGAAAATAACATTTTTGTAATATTAATATTTTTGGTCATTTAAATTGTCTAAAGTACCCCTATATAAAAAAATGAAGATGCATTTAAAACACAATTTGAATTTGAATTTTCTACTTATTTCTCTTTCCAACTTATATTTCCAAGATATGACATAAGTTTCAATACTTATTATTTATTCTCACCTTTATTGGACATTTCTTGTGTATATATAAAAGTTAAACATGTTATTAATTTTTTTAATGACGAATCAAATCATTATTTCTTAAACATGTTAATTAATTGCTCTTTCCATTTCACAAGTTTGAAATTTTTTAAGAATAATTTTTTTACGTAATTGTAGTCGTAAAATTTTTCTAATTTTTTTGCCAAATAGTAAATAAAATATAAAAATGGCTGATAAAATTAGTTTGCTTAATTTATCCTTTTACTTTGAAAGTTTTTTGAAATCATTTTATTTTCAAAGATTGGAAAATTATATATTTGTTAAGAATATAAAAAGATTTTGAATCTTTAATATTATTATAATAATTTTTAATTTGGTGTATTGAGATCTTTTCGGCATATCTAATACCCCATTGATAAAATTCTCTGTTTACTAATGAAAAAAATATATAATGATTTTAATTTATTTTTTTGTTAATAAGATAAGATTTTTGAATTTTGTTTGATATTTTCTTCATTTTCAATTAATATAGATATTTATTTGGATTAATAATTTTTTTATTTAATATAGATTTTATTATTTGGTTTAATAATATATTTTAAAATTTTATTAGAGTGGTACAATATGTTTGTGGCAAACGATTTAGAGTTCAATGGTCCGACTTGTGAACTCGGCTCACAAGATAGTGACACTATAATTTATTTTATGCTTATCTAATTATAAATATCAATATAATTTATATAAATACTGTGATTTGGAGAATTTCAATTTAGAGTGATATAGACTACTTTTCATTTTAACAAAGATTACTTTTTTTTATTTAAACAAAGATTATTTTTCATTTTAACAAGTAATCTTGATCATTTAAATAATTAATACCTTTCATTTAAATAAATAATATCTTTCATTTAAAAACAAGACAACTTTTCTATTTAAAAGCAAAGATTACTACTTTTCATTTAAGCAAGTAATACTTTCTATTTAAACAAGTAATACTTAATACTTTTCTATTTAAACAAGTCATACTTTTCATTTAACAAGTAATACCTTTTATTTAAATAAGTAAAACATTTCATTTAAATAAATAATACCTTTCATTTAAACAAGTATGTCTTTTCTATTTAAACAAGTACTACTTTTCATTTAAGCAAGTAATACTTTCTATTTAAACAAGTGCTACTATACCTTTCAATGCAAGAAATACTTTCATTTAAACAAGTAATATCTTTGTTTTAAATAAATAATACCTTTCATTTAAACAAGTGTTACTTTTCATTTAAGCAAGTAATACTTTCTATTTAAACAAGTGCTACTATACCTTTCAATGCAAGAAATACTTTCATTTAAACAAGTAATATCTTTCTTTTAAATAAATAATACCTTTCATTTAAACAAGTGCTACTTTTCATTTAAGCAAGTAATACTTTTCTATTTAAACAAGTAATACCATCTATTATTTAAATAAATACTCCTTTTCATTTAAACAAGTACTACTATACACTTAAACAAGTACTACTTTCTATTTAACAAGTAATACTTTCTATTTAAACAAGTAATACTTTCTATTTAAACAAGTAATACTTTTAATTTAAATAAGTAATACTTTTCATTTAACCAAGTACTACTTTCCTATTTAACCAAGTACTACTTTTCCATTTAAACAAGTAATACTTTTCTATTTAAACAAGTAATACTTTTCATTCAAACAAGTACTACTATTCATTTAAACAAGTACTACTTTTCTATTTAAACAATTACTACTTTTCATTTAAGCAAGTAATACTTTCTATTTAAAAAAGTACTACTTTTCCTTTAAACAAGTACTACTTTTCATTTTAACAAGTAATACCTTTCATTTAAACAAATAATACATTTCATTTAAACAAGTACTACTTTTCATTTAAATAAATAATACCTTTCATTTAAACAAGTATGACTTTTCTATTTAAACAAATACTACTATTCATTTAAGCAAGTAATACTTTCTATTTATACAAGTACTACTTTTCATTTAAACAAGTACTACTTTTCATTTAAACAAGTAATACCTTTCATTTAAACAAATAATACCTTTCATTTAAACAAGTACAACTTTTCATTTAAACAAGTACAAATTTTCTATTTAAACAAGTACTAATTTTCTATTTAAACAAGTAATATTTTTCTATTTAAACAAGTAATATTTTTCATTTAAACAAGTACTACTATTCATTTAAACAAGTACTACTTTTCTATTTAAACAAGTACTACTTTTAATTTTAACAAGCAATAACTTTCATTTAAACAAATAATACCTTTCATTTAAACAATTACTACTTTTCTATTTAAACAAATACTACTTTTCTATTTAAACAAGTAATAATTTTCTATTATTTAAACAAGTACTACTTTTCATTTAAACAAGTACGAATTTTCTATTTAAACAAGTATTACTTTTCTATTTAAACAAGTAATATTTTTCATTTAACAAGCAATACTTTTCATTTAAATAAGTACTATTTTTCTATTTAAACAAGTATTACTTTTAGTCAATATATATTTAAATATATTATAAATTAAATTTTATACTGTAAACTCCTTGAAGTAGACCTGACTACGGTCAGGTGGAACTCTTCTCCAAGTGACTATAAATTAAATATACGATAGGATGCATTAATAACAATTAAAAATTCTAGTATAATCCTGAAATATTAAAAAAAATATATAATTAATATTAAATATTAAAAAAAAATCATCGCTAAAACTTTCGCTAAATAAACTGTCGCTAAATCCGTCGCTAAAGGGGTTAGTCCAAAACGTCGCTAAAATCGTCGCAAAACTGTCATTATTCTCAAAGGTTTGCATAATCTGTCGCTAAAACCGTCGCTATTTGCGACGATTCTCTTTACCGTCACTAAAATTGTTGACTTTGACCATTTGAAAGTTACCGTCATAAAAATCGTCGCTATTTGCGACGGTTCTTGTAACCGTCGCTAAATTCCATCGGTAAAATGAGCGTTTTTTGTAGTGATTATTATTTAAGTAAAATTTGGAAATAATATATATATATATATACACATGAGAGTACTTATAATATTTTTAATAAATTTTTATAAGTATATATATTACAAAATTAGATATATCGAGTTGATCATAATGCATATTCTAGATAATGCATAATGCATATAAGTAAATTTATCACTAATATATTATATATGCATTATGCATATTCTAGATATATCGAGTTGATCATAATGCATATTCTAGATATATTATATATACGAAGAATTTCAATTTTATTGAATATTTTATTTTTTAAAAGTAATAATTAGAATATGCATTATGATCAACTCGATTAATGTGTCAAGAAAAGTAGTAATTATGATGAAGGGAAATTGGGAGGCGCCAAAATGTATTAGTTTGGAGCCAAAATAGAATAAGGGTAATATAGTAATTATATATATATTTTACTTTAATTTAATGCACTAATTAATTTCTGGATGTCCAGATTATGTACACTAATCTTTACCCTTTTTTTTCTTCTTTAAATTCATTCTTGTTGATCAAATATCTGCGTCTATATATAATTAAGGGTGTGATAAAAACGTTTGTTATCATTCACAGCAAACTCTCATAACCAACAAACAATTGCTTTGATTTCTGTGCCTCAAATTGCATTTTTTTTTCTTCTTTAAATTCATTCTTTTTGATCAAATATCTGCGTCTATATATAATTAAGGGTGTGATAAAAACGTTTGTTGTTGAAGGAGATCAACAAAATCTGATTTTCTTAAACGTGCAACACTTCTTGAGAGAACTTTCAACTGACATTTTTTAAGGTAAGTAACTAGATTAATTAGTGATTTTTCTTGTCTTTTCTTTTCTTCAAGTTTATCAACTTGTTTGAAACTAATACGTTTTGATTTGTTTGTTTTCTAGGCACTAATTAATCATACTTAGTGCAATTTGATGATGATGATCTAAAATAATATAAATTTGAAGGGTCTTTTTTAAGGAATAAGTTTCTAATTTATCACTTTTGATCAAAAGGTTTCCTTTTTCTTCATTTTTATCAGGCTTTGTGCATGATTTTTTAGAGAGAGAGAGAGACTTTATATGAACTCAGTAACTATCATTTCCTTGAAATAGAAATTTATTAAACAGTTGATGAGTTGCGTTTTCTATCTTGATTTAAGATCGGAATTTGTTTTCTATTATTACATCATCAACTGGGTTTCAACATGTTATAAGATTGTACATGTAAATAAAACCCCAAAAATACAAATGGTAATTTCCATTTATTTGAATAAATATAAATATCTGAAATAGTTCCTTGAATGTGTGGACTATAGAGTGTAACTATTTGAGTCAGCAATAATTAATAAGTACCTTGATAACTGTGCTTGAAAACGATGCAAAACCATGCGCTTCATAGATACTTTTTTCCTTTTTTAAATAATTACTAATATCATGGCCCAAACATTATGAATAATAACTCAAAGAAAGAAAATGGTTTTTGATTTAAAAAAACATGTGGATTCTCACATCCATCATCCATGGCCTTACTGGCATCTTTTCACGCCTGTCTTTATTGCATTTTCTGTGTGGTACATTTTGTTTCCTTCTTTTAATTTTTTTTATAATATAGTACTTCATTAATTTCTGCCATGTTAATTCCCTTACAGGTCATGTTCAAGGAATAATATTTAACAAAGAAATATAAATGTCGGCCTGAATTTGTTTCCAATAAACACACACATATTTATACATATTTTTTATGAATTTGTTTTTGATTGTTTGATCGAAAATGGAGAAGCTTCTGAATCATTACGACAAGGAGTACATGAAAATGGCTATGTTAAAGCACGAGGAAACATTTCGAGAGCAGGTAACATTTTTTAATTCTATTTAATTATCACTTTTGTCATTATAATTTCTCCAATTAAAAAAAAAATTAAATGACAAAAATTAAAAACTTTTAGTTAGAGAAACGGAAATTCAATCATTATAAGTCAATTTTTTTTCGTAATGTACATTTTATGATATTCGAAATATTGATAGCAATTTCATCGATCGATCTCTAGGTTTACGAGCTGCATCGCCTATATCGAATCCAGAAGACACTCATGAAAGATATCGCGAAAAATCAACGAATAAATCCACACTACAACAAGCCCGAAGCCCGACAAAGCCGCAATTTGAATGGCCCGTTGAAGCTAAATACAGAGCAATTTCAGAAACTGAAGATGATCAGAGTGATCTTGAGCTGACACTAGGCCCGAAAAGCTACTATCACAAGAAAATTAAAGCGGCTGACCCGGCCCATCAATTGGACTCCGGGTCGGGCTTTTCTTCGTCCTCCACGGGCTCAAGTCACGCAAAGGGAATGAGAATAAAAGATGATCAATTCTTAAAATGGGGGCCCGAAATGGGTGCATCAAATAATCAAGATAGATTAAACAGCCCGCCTTGGCTTTTTCAGGCCCTAAGCCTCAATATCACGTGAAATTAAATTCATCCAGAAATTGGTATAATCATGATTGTGTTATTACCATGCTTTGTATCAACTGATTCTGTGGATGTTGATTGTTAATTAGTTATATATTATGAGATTTATGTTAATTAATTAAAAAAAATTATATATGTTTGATTGTAGCTAGTGAGGGATTATGTATTTCTGACTTGGTAATGTTTATGCTAATTAGACCGAATCTAGAAATTATAAGATCTCGGTTGACTTTAAATTAGATCCCTTTATATCTATTTTTATAAAGAAATTTAGGAAGATATAGTGTATGTTTGTAAATCCAACTGAAAGGGTAAAAACTCTTTTTTTTTTTTAAAAAAAAATTGAGTCTAACAATTTTTTTAAAAAGTGCTTCTACCCAACTTTGTTGAGTTTCCAAACATGCATATAAAATTGGACTCTTCAAAATTTTCACATCTACTGTTATCTTTTTTATATTTTGATATCTATAACTTACTTTTAGTTAAATTTTCAATCATTATTTTTTTGAAGCGTTCTCCACCATGAAAATACACTTATTGTGATATTTTTGCATATATATATATAACAATAATATTGTGCACTAAAAATTTATGATTATTTTTAGAGTTGAGTCGAACGTAAGCACGATTTATTGCAGTAGCGAACACCTTACACGGCGGAATTTTGCTTCCTTTCTAAATCAGTGAAATATTGTATGTGCAATATTTTACACAACTGCAACTCTTAACCACTCCAACTAGTACTATGTTTCATGGGGTGCAGAAGAACATGAGGAACCATATGTCATTCTTAATTTTATCTACAAGAATATGGGTTCAGATTGAGTTTAGATGAGATTGCCCTTCACAAAATATCTGAGTTTTAAAAAAAATATCTAATGGGAATCCCAAGGTTTAAGCATTGTCCCACATGACACACATGTAGATAAGACTTTAACATCATCGTTCAATGTCTTATTCTTTGATTATAACCTAAGTATTATTTCCCACAAACATATCGAAATAGACATATACCTATTTCCTAATTGCTTAAAGCCCTTAATTTATCACTTGACCTACTCTTGTGAAATCACCTCCAAAGAAGAATTAATAGTGTGATGGGATATCACATCATATGTTATAATTAAAGAAACTTATTGGTGGTTTAGCACCCACCATTAATAAAATCTACTTTTTCTATGGATCAGATTCTTCATTTTCAATTTATAACTTTATTATTAAATACTACATAACATCGTCTATTACAATGAATAAGTCTTTTGTGCACCAGTTGCATCTAGCTAGCTTTAAGTACTGAAAACCGCTAATATAACTGAAAAGTGACATTAGATTTGACTGAAATGAGAAATGAAACGTTGCACTGACTTCAACTGAAATGTGATAACTAGTTTCCTGTACACAAGTTGCAACGTACAATTGTGTGTGAAATGTGACTAGCTAGCTTTTTAATTGAAAATTGATAAAATAACTGAAACGTGACATTAGATTTGATTGAAATGAGAAATAAAACGTGACACTAACTTTGACTGAAGCGTGAAACTAACTTTGGCGTATCAGAATAGAGGATCACAAACGTTTCTCCACCTTACAAAATTTGATTCTTCAAAGTCAATTTCCACTAATTTCTCCCTAAAGTTCAAATCAAACAACAAGAGGAAAATACAAGCATCTAATGTGGAATAAAAAGGTAGATTCAAGGTGTCGACATCTCGTTTCATTTCATTATTTGTAAAGAAGATTCTTAGTTCTAGCTATTATCTTTGATCAAATTATACATAAACTTTTTATAGAGGAATCTAAAAATTAAGTGTATTGTATTATCGAAGGGGAATTGTACTTGTGGACACCTTTTGGTGAAAGCTTTCAACTCCACTAGGGAAAATTCAAAGCAAGATTGGACATTGATGGAATCTGATCAAGATAAACTAGTTACATAATTTTCAATTCCAAAATTCTTTAAAAGAAGAAACCATAATTAAGGCTATATATACACTTATACATATATACCATAAGCAGGCCAGCCCTTTTTTCTAGCTAGGTCTTTTTTAATGATCTTCATCTTGTACCTACCACATGGAAACTATGTTTTTTCTATTAATATATTGACTTTAGGTGTTTTGATGTGTCTGCCACCAAGTGAACATTAGATTCCCATTTCCAAATAAAGAAATAAAAACGAGCTACTCTGGAATACAATATTTATGTACATGAATGAACCCTAACCGGAGAAAACAAAACTATCTATTATCTCTCACAAAAATATATATATAAAAAATAATATTAGTTGCATCAGATATGGACATCAAACTCTGGGTTTATTCTATGCTAGCTACACTAGAGAACACTGCTTAATTGTATTTTAAATTTTAATGTGTTACTTATTATTTTATTTGTTCTATATAAGTTTTCACAATTTTTTTTTTGTCCCACATGAATTGTCACACCTAAAAAATAAACTTTACTCATAACTCTTACCTCACAATATGCATTTATTTACTCCATCCGTCTCGTGATTACTGCAACACTTGTCTTATTTGGACGTTACAACATTACTTCAACACTCCCAAAATAGAAACAAACATAATACTAATACACTCACAACACCCTTATTTTATTCCACTCAAACTCACTTTATCCCACTTTATTTAGTTTACGGTCCAATTTGTGTGTTGCAATCATTTTGGAACGGAGGGAGTACCATTTATGTAATTACTTTTTTTTATCACAATTAAAGTTGATTTGACTCAAACATCCCTATTTTATCATTTTAATAAAATAAAAAATAATATTTTATTGATTTCCATACTCAGATCAATTTTCACAGAGTGAGTAAAACATATTGTACAACACATTAAATACAATTGGACGGTGACTACAGGGTAGTATCAAAAGTTTATGTGGATTCTCCTTCAGATTTTTTTTTTTGGTCCTGGTGTTTGTTTTAGCCGCATACCCACACAAACATAAAGAGTAGAAAAAAAAAAAAAAAAAAGCAATTAATCAATCAATCAGAAATGACGTGTGAGTGAGTGGTGTGCTGCAATTCGCAACTTCGGTTTCCACTTTGAAGTTTCAAGTGTGTTCGTTCATTCACAATTAATTCACAACTCAACAAAAAACTTGTTTATTTACAAATCTAGCTAACGCAGTGAAACTCCCTCCGTCCCAAATTAGTTTTCACAGTTGATATTTACACGCATTTTTATGAGCTAGTTTTGTATTAGAAGTTGAAATGATAAAGTGACTTTTAAGGAGTGGTATGATAGATGAGTCATTTATCTATCATATTCCTCCTTAAAAGTCACTTTATCATTTCAATTACTAATAAAAATCTTGCTCGTAAAAACGCTTGAAAAGTAAACTGTGAAAACTAATTTGGAACGGAGGCAGTACTTGATTCGAGGTTTGTTCTTTAAATTTACCGTATGTTTATTTGACATCTTTATAGAAGTATACATGATGATGGTAATAAAATCAAATTGATCTATTATTTTATTTGATATATAAAGATAAACGTAAAACAAAAAAAAATAAAATTAACCCACTACACTTAATAGGTAATACAATGTTAATTAAAAGCTAAATCATGTATATGATTGAATTATGTCATTGCCTAAATTTAAATTTTTTTGTTCTCATTTTTAATTTGGGTTTAATTTATTTTTTTATAAAATTAATAAACCATAATATAAATTATAATTTGATGGATACAAAAAAAATAATAAATCAAATTTAATAAATGTTTAGTTCGATTATTTGATTCGGTACGGTTCAATACAGTTATTGGTTCGATTAATTGAATAATATTCAAATTTGTTCCAAAAAAAAATAAATTGATTCAATTTATTAAAGAAAAAAACCAGTTAATATTTTATATTGGGTTTTTTATTTCAATGTCGATTTCGGTTCAAATTCGATAATCTTCAAGCTCCGTGCACAGTCCTAACCTCCTAATTGACGATCACTTCATAAATTTGAATTTAATTTCCATAATTTAGGACAAAAGTTGACCTCCATTGGGCCACTTGGACCGAGTTATATTATTAGGCCAGCCCAGTATATACTCTTTTCCAAGTCTAATTTTTGTATTAGGCTTTTTCTATCTTGTTGGGCTACGGCCTTTCATTTTTTAGTTTAGGCCCATTTATAAACGGGCTTTCAGAAGTGTAACTCACCTCTTCTCTTAGGTTCAGAGTGACGGGTTGGCCCAATAGGCAAAGGCCGGTTTGACGCTCTACAGCAGTCAAATGAGATGTACGGGGTGTTTGCCACACTTTTTTAAGACGGGATTAAAATTAATAATTACATAAAAATTACTTAATAGTAAAAGTTGATAATGCTGAAAAAAATCTAAAGAAAAGTTGATAATTTTTGCAAAAAAAAATTGATAGTACTTAAATAAAGCTCATAAACTATAGGAAAAAACATCTCATATCCAACATTTAGATTATAGCTTTTGATTACTTATTTAATCTAATAATATCAAACGCTTCAAGTTAATTATAAAAAATAAAATAAATTGTTAAAAGTTGGTAGAATTTTTTGCAAATAACTCCGCAATTTGTTCTTATCTATAATAATGCTACAAAAAGGTCTCAATGGTAACACATGCAATTGAGGGTCCTTGTCTCATCTCATTAGCTAGAAATGGGCTTGGTGGTTTTAGTTAAAATTGGGACGCTCATTACAATTATATAATCACATTACGATATACTAAACTCAATGTTGCCACAAACCCCATGAAATTCTCGTATGAAATGGAACTTAAAATAATAAATTCTCAATTAAAAGGTCATGCCAAGAAAGCAACATATTTAAATTTCCCCACTCTCTTTCTGAAGGGGGGAGAATTTCAGTTTAAATTTCGATCATTCCATCCTTATAAGGGCTAAAAATGAATCACAATGTCATATTCCCCATAAAAAATAAGCACCCAAATTCAAAACAAGTTACATTTATATATGCATTTGGACAAAGATCCATACATACATCACACAAAAATTAAGCACAAAAAGACATCAAAAATCATGTACACACAATCAATGTATCATGATATGGAGTGCCGCCTATCTTTGGCGGGCTTAGTTCTAGCTTTCGTACCCTGACTTGTGAGCCCGTCGGCCCGAATAATCTTCCCGAGTTTCTTGGTCACAGAGCTCATGAACGATTTTCTAGGCACCAACAGAGGCTTCTCCGCGGAGCGAGTAGGCCCTGAGGGACTACTCACACCCAATAATTTCTCGGACTTTCCTTCGATTTCCTTCAACCGCATCTTCATCTTTACAAGCTCAAATTTCAAATCTTGATTCTCTCTTCGTAGAGTCGAGACCTCCTCCGGGACGGAGTGAAGGTCAACGATGGGATGGGTGCTCATTTTGTTCGAAAGGGTAGGCGAATCGTTTAGGCTACTATCCATCACGTCCCTAAGGCGTTTTTGCTCGTAGTAGAGCACTTGAACCACAGTTTGCACGGGAAGCCTATCGTTCTGAGCTGCGTGTGCACAGGCTTCCCGTGAAAGCTTTTGGCAGTCCATCACACTGCACACTTTCTTTCTCTCCATGTCACTTAAGGCTGGATGAGCCTGTCAATTATATCTAATCAATCATATGAATACATGATCAAGATCCTTTGTTGTGCACAACAAGTGTCGTGGCTTTTATACGCACCATTGTTCTTGTTGTACCCAACATACGCTACAAGAAAACGAAGAATTACCTACGAAAATTTTCTTATAGCTATGAAATTTTTCTACAAAAATAATTTGGTTCTTAAAAAGTAATGATTGTCTACGATTTGTCTATCAATTTTTAGAATAATCTTTGAAAAAAGTACCAACACAAATAGTTTTCTAGGCAAACAAATTACCTACACATTTGTAATTTTCGTAAGCAAACTTACCTACACAAATAATTTCCTAGGCACTTCAAATTTCCATAAACAATTATATTTGTAGTTTAAAAATAGTCTATATAATTAAAAAATTTTGTAGGCAAATTGTAGACAAGTCTTACTATTTAAAAAAGAATTTATTTTCGTTAAAAATTTTGTAGGGCATGTTGAAAAAATATTGAAAAATTTCGTAGGCAATACACTATTTTCTTGTAGTGAGAGGAATCACGTGTATCTAAACATGATAATAATTAATCAAGTAAAGAATCATTGCAAACCTTCAAGTAAATGTCGATGGCCCTATACATTCCGTCTTCAGTAAGTCTCGACTGCTCAGGAATAACTTCCGCGAGGCTTACGAACTTGGAAACTGGTAAGTTACGATCCGAAGCAATTTCGGAGAGAAAATTTTCCATTAATTTTGTCACGCGTTCCACGTCGGTTGGTGAAGGAGTTATGTAATCTTCATCGTCGTTATTATATCCCATTCTACTTAGCTCCATTTCGGAGTCTAAGAAATTCATTACGATCCGTTGCACTGTATCAACATCAAACACCGTATCACTAGTAAATGAATACGAAGGAATCAACAAATCATCGAGCACAGCTTGCCCCAGCTGCAGCGCCATCCTCTTCTCCAAATAAAGTCTACAAGCAACCGTGGTTTCTAAAAATATGGCGGCCCTAAGAAGCATCGAGAGAAAGCTAACTGACATGGCGTTCTTCTTCCGCGGAAGAAGGCTTACTATCGTCTCCAAAACAACTCGTTTCTCGTGCTCTTCCCTCGCCTCAATCTTCTTCCCAAACACATCCTGAAATCACAATAAAAACTCAATCACACGTCAGCACAACAAGTTCCTTCATATGATCAAGAATAAGGGCAAGACCTCACCAAACCTCGAAGGGACTTCTGTGCATACAACATTAGAATCGGGCCAAGAGCATATTGCTTGAACCCCCTTGCCATCATCGCAATCAGAGCCCGTTGAAACAAGTCGACACGAAGAACGGTCAAATCCTCGGCCCACCAATCAACAACGGGCTTCGGGTTCAACGCTCCAGGCGAAGCAGCAAAGTGACTATCCTTACAGGCAATGAATGCAATCGTGTCAATGCATCTACTCACAAGTTCGACTTTCTCCGCAATCGGAAGAAGACTCTCCGAAGAATGAAGTACTGATACTGCCCCTCCAAGATTCTTTAAAGCCACTTCATTTATATACGCCTCTGTTCTTGATACCAAGTTTGAAATAGCATAATCCTCTGTCATTTCCAAATACTCCGCCGCGCATCTTAGCATCGCGATGTTCTCCGTGTTCATCTCGAAATTTATGCCGTAGCAGAACTTCGCCGCCAGCTCAAACGCATCCGGGCCGCCGGGGATGTCCGGGATTTCGACCGTCGCCACGTCAGCATCCGAGGATTCGGAGACTAGTTTCCTAATGTACCCGCATTTCGAAACTAACGGAAACTGTCACGCCATTAATATTGCAAAAATTATATAATAAATAAAAATCACAAATTCATTTTCATATTTTATCCACATCAATATTAATAATTTAATACCAACTTACTTACCTTGTGCAAAGAAAAGGAAGTTCCTCCCCCTGCATCAACCGTTACATCACTAGGAATTTCCTGGGAAAAAATCCTGTCACACATCACACATGAAAAATCTTGAAATTAGTCCTTTTTTTTTCCAAGAATTAAAACTATGATCAAAACAAATAAAAGAAAGAAGAAGAAATCAAAACAAACCAGTCGCTAGTTCTCTTCATGGCAGTAGAAAGGAGATCTTTCTTCTTGCTAGACATGTTTGCATCAACATCCACCATGTTGATTGCTATTTAAAGGGCTCTGATTTCTTCAAATGGCATAACAAAAGTCGGGGTTGTACGTAACTGTTACAGCCTATTTCGTGTGATGAGTGTGTCTCTTTTGGCGACAGTCATTCGGTTGTACCTAACAGAGTAGTGAATTAATAATGATGAGCGAATTAAATCTCCGGGTTGTATTATGTATGTTCAGGCTTAATTGAATTAATAATGATGAGGTTGAAACATTTGGGCATGGTGATGCAGAACAAGTTGTTGGAGAAATGAAAATGTGGAGGGGAAAAGATTTGGGTTAAGGGATAGTGCGTGGTGGGTGATGCTTATGGGATGACATGAGAGAGTGGCGCCAAATATTAAGAAGTTGCCCATGTGATGTGAGATATTGTTATCATCAATTTTTTTTTTAATTATCCTAAAAGAACAGAGTTCCATTATAGCAAATCTCTTTTAAATAAATATGTGGGCCATGATTAGTTGCATATTGGTGAACTAATTTGCACAGAGTGAACAAGTTTAATACATAAAATTGATTAAAGTGTGTGACTTATATTTATTAAACGGTATTAATCATGATAATTGAATGATATAGTATGACTTTGGGGGTGTTTGCAAAAACTTATTGTTTTAAAAAAGTGATTAAAATTAGTGATTATGAGAAAAGTGATTAAAAGTAGAAGTTGATAGTGTTTGTAAGAAAATAAAAAAAAAATGATAGTGCTTGCAAAAAAAGTTAAAAGTTTTAAAAAAAGATTAATAAGCTACTAAAAACATCCTCTTTGAAGCTTATAATTTATAGCTTATGAGAGTTTATTTAAGCTACTAAAAGATAAATAAAATACTTCAAATTACTTTTGCACACAATTTTAAGTTCTATAATCACTTATAAGTTTTTGAAAACACCCCTTAATATTATAGAACGTGTATTACTCGTTATACTGAAGGTATGACTTACATTACAATAGAAGTTCCAGTAGTGATAATTAAAAGTTATGATTTATATTATAATGAGTATTAATCGTAATAAGTGAATGATTTGGTCTATAAATACGGAATTAGTTTGTGAACAAATTTCATAGCTAACCTAGTATGATTGAGAAGAGGCAAAGAAGTTCACATTTTTGGCAACAAGGAAATAGATCTTTAATCACAAAATTCTGTCATTAAAATTTTTAAAAAAATGTTCCTTGTTTTGTGATTTATTTTAATAGCTAGCGTACATGAAATTCTTGAGCGTGCAACAAAGGCGAAATTGGGTTAGAAAACATGGGCAAGATTCTGGGTTCATAAATACGATAATGACTCCATATGAAAACCCTCATATATATTGTATAAATGTAGCAAACAGATTCTAGCTTGAGTTTGCAACCAAAGGTCACACGATTTAAACATGGAGAAATCTTTGTTTATAAATATGGATAATTATGACTCCATTGCTACCGGAAGAAGTCCTAAGAAGAAAGTGCATCAACAAGTTTTACCAGAATTTCAAAAGTAAAAATATGAGCAATGTTATATGTAAACCAATATTGTCTAATACTATAATTGATTCGCATTTGGTGTGTATTTTGAAATAGTATTAATTATTTTATTGAAAGATATTAGTTTGATGATATTAATTATTTTATTAAAAAGTAAAATAATTACTGCATGCGGTAAAACTATTTTACATAGGACCAACCAGAAAATATAAGATTATTTAGTTCACGTCTGATAATATTATATTTGAATGCTATAATATGCCCTACAATAATTTAGTCAGGATAAAATTGAAAAATATATAATAGTAAATGGGAGGATTTATTCAGAAAAAGACACGATATATAAACGGTTAGGTCTTGTATGCACCCGGGTGTACCGTGCATTTATAGTACATTTTAGAAGTGTGCAACTTATTTTGCTGAAAAGTGCGACTTATTTACACAAAAAAGTGCAATTCATGTTAATATGGGAACATAGTTGCATGCTTCTGTTTAGAATAGATAGTTGCACGCTTTTAAAATAAACTATGAGTGCACGGTGCACTCGGTGCACATGAGACCCACTCTATATAAACTAACTTTAAATTCTATAAATTCTTATAAGATCCGCAAGCGTAGGTCTCTTGTACATCAGGTGCACCGTTCAATTTAAATGTATTTTTAAAATATGCAATTTATTTTACTAAAACGTGTAATTTGTTTATATTAAAATGTTTCACTAACACAGGTTGCATGTTTCAATGTAATCAAGTTGCATATTTCAAAAAATACACTTGAATTGCACGCTGCACCTGATACTGCATACATAATCTCGTCCAATAATTTACGTCTATGTTTGCAATGGGATTGTGCAGAGTAGCACTTTCAATATACGTTTGAATTAGAAAGTGAATACTTATGTTAATTATATTGTGAAAGTAGTATTTACATATGAAATTATTGTAAAGACCGACATGCATGGTTTGGTTAAAAGGTGACCGTAAGAGTAATGTTAGGTTTAAATTGGAATAGAATTTTAAATCGATAAAAAACAAACATAGCTTAACTCATATGTATGAATTATGATACCTAACAATAATAGAGGTTGATGGTAAAATTAAATTAATTAATGTTGGAGGGGGTCCTATGGGGACATATCAAGCAATTTGGGCAATATCCTACCCCATTTCATTGCTTTTTCATTACTGGAATTGTATTCATAGATTTGGATTTGATACTTATTTGTAGCTTATGGGTCCATATATACTGCATCAATATCTCTTTCCCAATTATTTGAATTAATGCTTCTTCTTTTTGATGGAGTAGTTTTATTGATATGTGGATAGTGTTACGTTTTTAATATTTTTTGGTATGTTTGTAATGTGTTTTAAGATTTTCTGGAATAATTACTGGCAGAACAAGATGAAGATTTGAAGAATTTGGGAGAGAGAGAATTAGATAAGAAGAGAGGTAGTTAGAAGAGAGAGAATGATGCAAATTTTCTGATATCTCATTCATCGGCCAGAGGCCGTATTTGTAACTAACAGTGGGGTTCACACACATATGGATATTCCTTAGGTAATTTAAATGCAAAATCTAAAATAGATAATGGATATTCCAGGTCATTCTAAATGTTTGGGCCCATTTGTGAGAAGCCCAAACATTTCCTCATTCAGATAAACCACTCAGGTGAATTTGTCTCGGGCGTATCCTGAGACTCAGGTCCCTCGTTCAGATAATTAACCTCAGGCGCATCCTGAACCTCAGGTTCCTCGTTCAGATAATTTGACTCAGGTGTATCCTGAACCTCAGGTTCCTCGTTCAGATAATTTGACCCAGGTGTATCCTGATCCTCAGGTTCCTCGCTCAGATAATTTGGCTCAGGTGCATCCTGAGCCTCAGGTTCCTCGTTCAGATAAATATATTATGAACCTCTCTTTCCCACTGATAAAGGAAACCCCAATTTTAACTCCCCTTTCGTTCTCATCTCACTATTCTTCACGTTTCTCTCTGGTCTCGCAACAGATAGTTGAAGTTTTCTTTTTGGGAAAAAGGGGAGTTTTTGCCCAACATAAGATGGAAACGAGCCAAAGAAAGAAAGGCTGTCATCACCATTTCTAACTTTATTTTATTGCTTTGCTGAAAACATCGTACATGGCATTAATAAAGTTAGGGTACTCAATTGGGAAGAAAGTTTGGGATTTACTTAAACTATATTTGAACATTGGAAAATTATATTTTTCGAAAAGTTGGGTCTTGCCCACTTGAAAGAGAAGTGATTCCCATTGTTTGGAAATTGATTGAAAAGTTGTGGTGGAATGCAATTCCAGCTAAAATTTTCTGCCTTTTCGTGGAAGATTGTTCGTGAAAGGTTAGACACGAAGGGCAATCTACTCAAACGTGGTATCTGTGATGGTATGGAAAATGGTACGTGCTCGATGTGCTTAGGGCCGACAGAATCTTCTAACCATGTACCCGTCCTGTGGCTCTTCTTGTTTGGCAGGCCATTGGCATTTGGCTTGACAAATCGTTGATCTACTCTTCGTCTGCTCGTGAGCATTATTTTTAGTTTGTGGAGTCCGATAGGGGCAATGTTAAGAGGAATTTTTTTGGGTTAATTTGGCAAGCGACTATTTGGAAAATTTGAAAAGTTCGTAATGGACTTATCTTCAAAGACAGCCCCTATATTCTGGACGAACTCATTGATGGTATTAAATTTTGTTCGTGGAAGTGGATTCGTACTCATTACCCGGTATCTTTTGTATTTTCTTATTATATGTGGGATTCACAACCTCTTGAGTGCTTCCCCGTTAAACTATAAATTCGCAAATTTGTTAGCTTGTATTGGACTTGTATGTTTTGGGATTCGAGTACCCCTTGTGATTGGTATATGATATTTCATCTTCATTTATTAGTAACCCAGAGGCAATAATAGGGGACTCATAGTGCTAGTAGTAATTAAACACGAGTAGAAACAAAAGGTTCCAATAACATGCACGAGAACAAAACCAACAAAAGAAATCTACATATATTGCCTTCAATTTATTTATGGAGAACAAATTTGAGAGAAACCATTTATTGCATTGATGCGGAATTTAGGGGCGATGAGATACAGGAACGAGGATACAAATTTTTTAAAAATTAAAGGTGCAATACGGTAATGATACGTCTGTTTATTTATATTTTATTAACACCTATAATATATATATATATATATAATTTTTAAAATTAATATATCAAATGTATATAATTGTACATAAAACTTAAACATTTTTAATAATTTAATGTTATTAAGTAACAAAACACCAATTCAAATACCATCAACTCAACACATAAGTTATATTAAGAAATTCAATTAAAAAAATGTATATTGTCAATTTAAGTTATGTTACATAATGTTCAATTGAAATAACATATATAATACTTAATAACATGACCATTTAAAGCCTTAAAAAAACATGACCATTTAAATTTTAGTCTTGAAAAAAATGCAAAAAAATAAAAAAAAAATTTAAAAAAAAATAACCGCTCACGTACCCTTCCCGCACTGGATACACATATACAACGTATTGAACTCGTTATCTTAATTTATTTATTTTTTTAAAAAGAATTCACAAATTCGTCATGTGGCATATCTCGTTAATCGTATCCGCACCTTACGCGTATACCGTAAACGATATTGCAATGTGAATTTTTTTAGAAGAATTCGTGCATTAGATATTATAGATGTCAATAGATTTGGATCAGTCAATAATATTATATTTCATATATGTATAATATATTGATTTCTTAAACAAATAAACAGTTATTCTCATTAAAGGAACAATTAATTGTTGCTCAATCAAGTAATCAATCAAGTAATCTCAGTAAATCATTTTAAAAAAACGATCTTGACCGCCTGCGTCATATATATATTTTTTTCTACTTCTCTAATTAATCTAATTTTTAAATTTTAATCACAAATTTAATTAAAACAATAATTAATTAAGGGAATAATACTTATTTAAAAGCTGAATCGAATTAATTAAATTGCACTGAATTGTTTAATGAGAGAATGTGACCGTACGTAATTGAATTGAATTAATCAAGTAAAATAAAAATGGTTGAAGTATATTTTTTTCGAATGGAAAAGGACTACAAGGAGCTGGAATCAGCCAGCACTGAGAGATAAAAGGAAGTCCGGGGGAGACGACCAAGACGTGTTACAAGGGGAATTCATCTTAGCAAAGAAAGCTAACTCATGAGCCACAACATTGAACGATCTCCTCTTCCAGAACAGACCCAAGCATGGATTCGATTGGAGCAGGTTGCGGATGTCCTCAAGAATGGGGGTGCTGTGGGCCGGACACGGTTCTTCATCCAGAGCCTGGGAAATGACTGATTGGGCATCCCCGATGAAAGAGACCGGGTGGATACCTAGCAGTTGAGCAGCAAGGAGGGCTTCGCGCAACGCTAGCAGTTCAGCGAGGTGCGGATCTCGGATACCCGCGAAACTCTTGCTTATACCACGGACAAAAGAGCCATCATGATTTGCGACAAACACACCACAACCGGCTCCCGGGTTAATACTGAAAATCGCGCCGTCAAAGAAAATGTGGAACCCTTGGTTCGGCGGGGAGGCCCACGACTTCGAGAGGAGATGGGGGTGGGCACGTTCAGGCCACATGTTTGCTTCCCTGAATCCGTAAGAGCATGAGTTGCAAGTGAAACGATGGAGAAGCTGTCCGCAACAACTCCCTCAAAAATAGCTTTGTTGCGGAAGAACCAAATATAGTGGCAGATGAAAGCGAAGAGTTCTAGGTCGAAGTTACTTAGCTTTACCAATTCGTTGAAGCGATCACTAGCCCCAGCAGATGCCAAGGCCCGAATAGGGTCTATGAGTCTGGAGCCCACCCAGATCAAGGTCGAGAAATCGCATTCGAAGAAAAGGTGACGAGCATTGTTGCCACCCGTCCACAAAAGCTACAAGAATCATCCACTACAACACCCCGGCGAGCAAGAGAGTCAGCAAAAGGCAAAGTGCCCGTACACGCCCTCCACATGAAATGCAAGATCCGAGAGGGAATCTTCAGCTTCCATAATTTCTTCCAAACTGAAACCTGTTGTAAATCCGGCGGCTCCGGGGGACCCAACAGCACGATAAACGAGACTGGAGTGGTAGGCCAACTTAACAGTGAAATGACCCGTGGGGTGATGATTCCAAACCCACCTATCCGGCGTTGTGGAATGACTGATAGGCAAAGCCGTGATGAGGCTGACGACATCCGGGGAAAAGATTTCCTGAAGCAAATGCACCTTCCAGGAGCTTGAGTCACGGTCTATGATCTGAGAGACCTTGGCATTGAGAGATAGAGCACAACCGTCGAACCAGAAAGTCCGGAGATGAGTGTTGGGGAGCCAATTATCCTCGAAAATTCTGGTGCCGGACCTTGAGCGAATAAGTCTAGAACAACCCGAGATAAGGAGAGAACATCCCTCAATGATTCCTCGCCAGGTGAGAGAGGGCCTAGAACCAAGAGTTGCCTGCAGGAAAGACGAGGTGGGAAAATACTTCGCCTTCAAAACTTTCCCGAGAAGAGAGTCCGGGGTCGTGAGAAGACGCCATTCCTGCTTAGCCAAGAGGGCTACATTGAAACAGTCGAGGTCTCTAAAACCCAAACCTCCACAAGATTTTCCAGTAGTGAGCTTCGACCAAGCTACCCAGTTAATCTTCGTCGTCCCAGTATTCGAAACGCCCCACCAAAACTTACGGATCAAAGAAGTTATCTCATGCAAAACATTATCCGGGAACTTGAAGCACGACATCGTATAAGCGGGAATAGCTTGAAGAACCGATTTGATAAGGATCTCCCTACCACCCCGAGAAAGAAATTTTCCACTCCAAGACTCAATGCGTTTCCTAATCTTGTCGATGATGCCCGAAAAGATCTCTGATTTCTTACGACCCACAATAGAAGGGAGTCCAAGATACTTGCCATGGGAGACCACTCTGTTCATACCCAGGATTTGGAGAATATCAGCCGCGACCGCATCACCCGTATTAGGACTGAAGACAATTCCACTTTTGTCGTAGTTTACCAGTTGGCCTGAAACTCTTTCATAAAGCGAGATGGCGAACTTCAAACGGGTTGCCTCCTCCAAAGTGGCATGGCCGAGAAGGAGCGTGTCATCCGTGAACAATAGATGGGAGATCGAAGGGGCGGTTCTCGCCACTCTTATCCCATGAATTTGGCCACAACATTGGAGATCCTGGAGGATACTCGAGAACACTTCAGAGCATATGATGAAAATGTATGGTGAAAGAGGGTCGCATTTAATATAAGATTAACAGAAAAAAAAATAAGATTAACAATATGTATTTTTTCTCAACCCTGTAACATAAGCGGGGTTCAAGACTTATTACTGAATAAAATTGAGAAATGCATGGTTTTGAGCTTGCATTGTTCTGCAATATTAGTTGGTCTCCTGTGTAATCGAGACAGTATACAAAGTGTCACTATTTAAAAAATATTTTATTTTTCTATAAATTGTTTTTTCTTAAAATCATTAATCAGTGACACTTCGTATACTAGACATTGATACTTTACGTAAATTTGAGTACATAGAAGCTTTGGTCTTTTTAACGGTACCCTTGAATTTAAAGAGACACCATGTCCTGACTGACGACTCATGTACTTGGTGTTATCATTGGCTGGGTTCAACAACACTCTTGCCACATGGCGTGTTCATTTTGAAAGGCCATGGATTTTTCGGTTGAGTTCGATGGATACGATAATTGAAGCTTCCAAGAATGATGCATTATAATCAACAATGTTTTTTTTCCTCTAGCCTTCTTAGAGATGTTTGTGGTCTATCTATGCTTGGGTCATGTGGAATGTGATGTGTCAATACAATCACGATGAACATAGGGCTTGTGAACGGCCCTCCCTTAAGCGTGCCGACTATCTACAAGCTTAGCTATAGAAGGACCGAAATCTATTCAACTTGGACGAACTGCCATCAAATCCCCAGATCTTTCTGACAACTTGGGAGAGATCAAATGGAGATAGGTTCACTGAGACTGGATGTTGATGCAACCTTTTCGCCGGATAATGACAAATTTGAAGTCAGATTTGTGCTTTAGGAGTAACATTTTCTTCCATTTCGATTCAGGAGCCACTCTCTGTGCTCACTATCGAGTTGTTGGCACTGCACTATGACTTGTTATTCTATGGGGGTACTGATTATTAATCGGTTTGTGTTTATTCAAATGTCTTAATTGTTGATCGTATAAGCAGTTACGGAACGAACAACAAAAATAATTGGGTCATATCGGGCCTCTTGATTATGAAGTCAAGGTGTTGCTACACCGGCCCAACTTTTTCTTGGATCATCCCTCCGTGAAATTTAAAATCTGTGAGGCTCCATTTGGATGAAAGGATTTGAAATCCGTAGATTTTACATATAAATCATCACTCTCTTCACTTGAGTTAAATTAATTTACAAATACTTAGATTTAAGTCTAGCTTAAAATGAAGAGATTTCAAATCCTCATCAAAACCATGTCATTTGAAATCTCCTCCTCTCTACCCTTCCCACTCTCTCTCCCCTTCACTCTCTTCCATTCTCTCCTCTCTCTTAAAAAAATCATAATTTGAAATATATATATTTTTATATTTATTATTTTTTAAATTCATTTAATCTCAAATTCTCCTACTCAAATGGAGTATGAAAAAATTTGGTTTCTTTGGATTTAGAAATGAAAAAAAACGTTGAATTAGACCAAGGAGTCAGGAGTCGCGCGTAACTATAATGCAACCTTCCGCTGACTTTAAAAGCGTTATACGTTCAAGTAGCGCTTTTAGACAGAAAACAATTATCTACATTTCAACTCTTCACTATTCCGCCATCGGTCGTCTTTCCCCCAAAAAAAATCCGATTTTGTTCCTTATCCCACTTCACTCTGCAACAAAACCCTCCAAAAACCTCATCAATGTCTTCACCCATTTAATCCCAATTCCTTCTAAACTACACTTCACAATCTCATCACCCTTTTCCCACAATTCCAATGGAGTTGTATTCATCTTTTACACCGCACCTCAAAACAGACCTCTCTTTTTCATCTTCCCTCTCCCTTTTCCCGATTCAAACCCACCCCAAATTCCCCAAAATCCAAAACAAATTCCACATTTTAGCAGTCGCAACCGACCCAAAAGAGCTCCCCCAAAACAGCCCTCAAAGACTCCTGAAGGAATTAGCAGAGCGCAAAAAAACAGTTTCCCCCAAAAGAAAAGCACCCCCAAAGCGATTCATCCTCAAACCCCCATTAGATGACGCTCGATTAGCCGAACGATTCCTCAATAGCCCCCAAATGTCGCTAAAATCGTTCCCTGTTCTGAGTTCCTGCCTCCCTTCGAGGCCGTTAAACAACGCCGATAAAACCTGGATAGACGAGTTTTTGCTCGAAGCCAAACAGGCCCTAGGGTACCCTTTAGAGCCCTCGGAAAATTATGCAGATGATAATCCGGCTAAGCAATTCGATACGCTGCTGTATTTGGCGTTTCAGCATCCCCATTGTGAGCGGACGAATGCGCGGCACGTGCGGTCAGGGCATTCTAGATTGTGGTTTTTGGGACAGTATGTGCTGGAATTGGCGTTGTGTGAGTTTTTCTTGCAGCGATATCCGAGGGAATCACCGGGGCCGATGAGGGAGAGGGTTTATGCTCTGATTGGGAAGAGGTTTTTGCCCAAGTGGATTAAAGCGGCTAGTTTGCAGAATTTGGTGTTTCATTATGATGATATGGATAGGCTACTTCGGAAAGATCGAGAGCCTCCAGTGAAGTATGGCATTTTGGTTCTTTTTTCTTGATTTAAATTTGGTTACTTGTGTTATGTGTTGTTGATTCTTGCTTTTCTAGATATTAGAGTATTTGTTGTTTTTCGTGCTCTAAATGAGGGTGTTGGGGTAACAATCTCCAAGCTTAGTTGGTGAAAGTGGAGAAATGGTCCTCTAGGATATCTAAATTCACAAACTAAGCAATCCAAATGCCTGTGAATGTCGCCTAAAAACGTCCTAAATTTACAAACAGTTTGTTTTTAGCCATTGTCTGTGGGGTTTAATCTCCACATTCTTTTATTTGGTTACATAAATTATTAAATTTCTTGCTAACATACAATATAGTATCTTTTTTCTTCGGAGTTTTAGGAGTATTTATTTTCATTGCTAACATTATAGTATGAAGTTTCCTGTATACAGTGTGACCCTTGTCTAATGTTATAGAGAATGTCTTTGGAGAATTTAACTGAATAAGTGTGGTAAAACTAACTGTAGTATTGCCCTAAAGTTGCTTTTATATGAAAGATTAATCTGCTTCTCGTGGTTCCAATCATAATTCATAGGGATGATGTAAGCAACTTTGCATGCAAATGGGCAAAGTCTTATAAAATAAACTAGTTTTACCGTACAATTGTTTTGCATTTTGTGTATTTTAAACAGTATTAGTTGTTTCATTAAAATGTATTAGTTTGTGAGTATTAGTTGCTTCATTCAAATGTATTAGTTGCTCTACTTTAAAGTATTAGTTGCGAGGCAGTTGTACAGTAAAACTGTTTTGCATAAGATCAACTCATTCACTACAGAAATAAAAAATATTCCAATCACCTATGTCTTTTACCCTTTTCTGGCATTATTCACTATGTTGTATCTTTATTTTTCTGTTTTCATCTCTGTAATTTAAATATACATTTCAAGAGTCCTTGAGTTTTGTGATTCAGTTGCTTTTGTAGCTACAATTTTAGTTTGTTGTAGAAACCACTGCATATTGAGCCACACATAATAATAGGTTATTTGATGTAGTAGCTATTTTTTATTCAAATATTGACGTATCTAGTGATTTTACTCATGCAGGTCTGTGTTCTGGGCCTTGTTTGGGGCAATATATTTGTGTTTTGGGATGCCAGAAGTGTATCGTGTTCTTTTCGAAGTGTTTGGACTTGACCCAGAGGCCGAAGACTGCCAGCCCAAAGAGAGAAGACAGCTTGAAGATGTAGACTATGTTTCTGTTGAGTTTGATACCCGAAAACTGAGTTGGCAAGATGTTGCTTCATATAGGGTAAATGCTAAATTCCTTTTTCTTCTTCTTTTCAATTCTCTAACTACCTAAAACTGTTATGAGATATATTCTGAATTTATTGTGAATATTTTTATTTTTTTTAAATGACACAATCTTTTTGTACTGCCATCTTTATCCGCTTATATCATAGTACTTCACATTTTGTTCATTGTCTAATAAAAATGTTGCTCCAAAAGCGAGAATCGTTATTCCTGTAATATTAAAAATTCTCAATTTTATTAAAAAAAAGAAGTCTTCATATTTATGATCATTACAAAGAAGGGGTAGTAATTGAAAATTTTTTCTGGATCTAAAAACTCTTCTGATATTTTTTCGTTCTTGTATTGAATATGGTAACTAAGCGAAATGACATGTAGGTGTACAAACTATAACTGAAGACTTTGATAAAAGAAAATTTTCTTCATGCCTTATCACCTAAAGTTTTGTGGCATAACACTTGGGTGCACCGGTTTACTGGTGCAGAACTAACACTGTTCAATGTAACAACTAATACCTTTCAGTGTAAACAGCTAATACTGACCAACTAATACGTTTTAGTAAAATGACTAATACCATTTAAAATTGCACTTGAGTTGCATTGTGGCAACTGGTGCACGAAGTATTTGCCAATTTTGTGCACCAAGGCTTCGACATCATGTGGAACATTTGGCTGCAATACTTGATGCGTGGTCGCATGCCCATATATGTTGTGTCAGGACACGAGATTGAGTCATTTATTTAAGTTTTTGATAATCTTGTATTTAATATTTGTGTTAAGGATGCATATGTAATGCAAAACTATACTTAAGAATAACTTATAGGGGTCTCAATGTTTGACAGCCACCAGAAGATGCACTTTTCGCTCATCCGAGGCTTTTTAGAGCATGCGTTCCACCTGGTATGCATCGATTCCGTGGAAATATATGGGATTATGATTGTAGGCCTCAGGTGATGAAAACACTTGGATATCCCCTGCTCATACAGGATAGGATTCCCGAGATCACTGAAGCCAGGAATATCGAGCTTGGACTAGGATTGCAGGTATATTCTTTCTGATAACGCAGTTATGCTTGGGTTGCATGATTACTTGGGTAGTCTGACATTATTGAAATGGGAAAATAGTTTTTTTAGTTCAGTAAGTTACCTATATTTCGATTTCAGTCCTGATACGAATTGAAAATAATCTGGAACTTTCAATTTTTCAACATTTTAGTCCAGTAACCGAAATAGGAGTATGGTTTTAAGAACAGGACTATTTTGAATTCGTAAAAGTTGACAGGAATAAAACCGAAATAGGAGTATGGTTTTATCCTGGTTCAAAGGACTTGTTACCGGACATTAACTTCCATGAGCAGTTCATGTTGGATATGCCTTTTTTAAGTAAATTACTCTTCTCGATGTTACTCTGTATGCCAAACTTCATTCATCTGCAATTGACTCTTTTGAATTAAATCCAGCTACAGACTATCACCTCATTTCTTCATTATTTGCTGCGGTCCTATAGATTGTGCAATCCTACTGTACCTTCTTTTGTTTGGGACTCAAATTCATCGCCTTAAAAGATTTGATTTACTGCAATCCACACATGATAACTTTCTTTGGTATTTTGGGTTTGACGTGATCTTATTGTATTTCATAACGACAAACAATGCATTATTCCGACCCCCCCTATGGCTGGGGGAAGAAAGAGAGTGGGGGGAGAGAGAGTTAACTACTCCCCTTACCATTATGTTCACTAACGCTATTTTCTCTGTTATGCTTGATATGAAACACAGCTCAGTTTCCTCCACCCATCAAAATACAAGTTTGAGCATCCACGATTTTGCTTCGAGCGTTTGGAATATGTTGGTCAAAAGATCCAGGTATACTGCTTTTAATCTAAACTATGTCCTCTCTTTCATAAATGCTTCGATTTTCCGCTTAATTCTATTTTATTCGTCTTCTGCAACATCTTTAAAAGGCAAATAGTCCTATGCACCAGTTGCATCGTGCAACTAAAGTGCATTTTAAAATAGTATTAGTTGTTTTACTCAAAGGTATTAGTTGTTTTCATTGAACAGTAGTTGTGCACCAGTTGACTAGATTTCCCAATCTTTGGCAGGATCTTGTACTGGCCGAGAGGTTGCTTATGAAGCATCTAGATGCTCCCGGAAGATGGTTACAAGAAAAGCACCGTCGTGTTCTAATGAACAAGTTCTGCGGCAGGTACTTGCGGGAGAAATCTCTCCATCGGTACATCATTTACAGCGAGGAAGTACAAGATAAGTACGAGCAGAACCGGAGGTTGAGAAATCCGGCCACCACGTCCGTTCAACAAGCCATTCATGGCCTTGCGTACGCTGTTTACGGGAAGCCCAATGTAAGGAGACTCATGTTTGAGGTTTTTGACTTCGAGCAAATCCAGCCTAAAGCTGTATGAAGATCAGGATTCAGTCTTAGTTTCTAATTTTGGATTAACAAGATACAGTCATTATTTACCATTTTATTCATACATCAGTTTGATGAGAAGCATTTCATGTGTACAGTTTTTAATGTTACTAGGTTACATATAGAGAGATTATAACTTGTGGGTTAATATATGCATGTAAGATTGATCTATATTTTCAGGAAAAGAGTAAGTATGGTGTTCTTTTTTACCTAGTTATAAAATAAAAATAAAATCTATTTTCTTCTGCATGATTGTTTTGACTCATTGCATGTTATTACCTTTCAATCATTTGGCTTTTCTCAAAGGACATCTTGAATATACTTATTATTTAAAAATATCACTAATGGCAAATTTGATGTAAACGGCATTAACTTGTGAGCCAGTCTTTCCGTCTTGATTTTGATTGACCATTTTTTTTAAACAGACATCCTAATTTTATTTGATTATTTTTTAATAAGATAATAAAATAACTTTCAATATTATTTAATATTATTATTTCTCACAAATCGTTTACATCATTTAATACTATTATTTTCATCTACTAAACTCATTTTACCCATTTTATATCATTTAATATTATTATCTCTCACTTTTTCTTAATCTCCGTATCTACAGTATTTGACCAATCAAAATTAGGACGAGGAAGTATAATTTAAGTGAAGAAGGATAAATATATTCATTTTAATAAAAATATATAAATGAATAAATTTTAACATTTACAAGGTTGAGTTCAGTTCGATTAAAAAACTTGAAGTTAGTCAATTCTTTTGTTTAAATTTACGATTTAATATAAATTAAATTATAAAGATATTTATCATAAAATCGTAATTCTTATAGAGTAAATATATCATGGAAAAGGAAATATTTTGACATTTAAATTCATTTTCATTACTTAATAATTATTATTAAATTCAATTTATTTATCTTTAATAATTTTGTCGAATTGAGTCAATTGATATTAGTTAAATTTAATTGTTCAAAATTAATGCAGTGTGCTAAAAATATATACCACTATAATATTGACGTTTTATGATATCTCACTCCAAGAAAAATATTATGATATCTCACCCCAAGAAAAACATAGAGTAGGTTTACTGTTACACTTGTTTAAGGGTATTATTTATTAATTAATATCATTACATTTATCAATTAATATCATAATATTAGTTACTGTATGTATTAATTTATAAAAATAATAATATTAATTTATAAGTATAATAATATGAGTTTCATATTATTGAAAATAAAAAAATTTCTAAACTTTAATAATGCAACATATTTTTAAAAATAATAATGAGGAATCATAGAGTGCAAGTTGGTCTGGTAGGAGATATTTTGGTGGATAGTGGATACACGACAAACTCACAAATTCACAATCTAATCTAATTACCGAAAGATCTGATAATTAATCGCCTTTATTTATTTTACTCAAATCCCTCTTGTTATTATCGTTTCTCAAATTAACTAACATCAAACAATAACAAGAGGAATTCGCCGCCTGTACATCTGCGCCGCCGTCGTGTCGGTTGCGCGGCTGCGTCCCCCGTCGCCACATCCATACATAAGATCACGACTCTGTACCGCCGGAGATCTACGGCGCGGGGATGTCGAAAGCGCGGGTCTACACCGATGTAAATGTTGTGCGCCCTAGGGAATACTGGGATTACGAAAACCTCACTGTCCAGTGGGGGTAAGATGTTAATTATTCTAGTTTATTTCGTTGCTCACCTTAATACCTCACCGATCGTCTTGATTTGGGATTGGGATACTTGTAATTAGTTGAGATTAGGGTTAATTTGTTAGAATGAAGTGTTATTTTTTAATTTATTTTTCAGTTTAACGCATTTGAATGAATCAGTGAAGTAGAATTGGAGTATTATTTTGAATATTCTGTCTTCTGTCTGATTGAATTGGCGTATACCTAATTTATCGTGGATTCTTTCTGTTCCAACTTTGAAGCTTACATTCAAGTGCAGCTAACTTGATCGTTGTGTTTCTTTTGTTAAAAAATTAAAAGTAAAAAAGAAGAGCGATAAGACATTTCTTGAGGAAAATGAATAAAGCAATGAGGGTGCAATTACGATTAAGCATTCATTTTTGTGTTATGACTTCTATAGTACTTTTCAATTAGTTTTCTTCTATTTGATTGTGGTGCAAGTGTATAACTTTTGTCATCAGGGTTGATGAAGTTAAAAATAATGTATTACTATGCCTTGAGCTTTTTGTTCTCTGCTTTTGGAAACAAGCATTCTGTTGAATGCATAGACTTGGAGTTACCCTCAATATAAACATTCTGTGTATTTTCAGTGACCAGGATGATTATGAGGTTGTTCGCAAAGTTGGAAGGGGGAAGTACAGTGAAGTTTTTGAAGGTATAAACGTCAACAACAGCGAGAGGTGCATAATCAAGATTTTGAAACCTGTTAAGAAGAAAAAGGTATTCCTTTAATAAAACCAAGAAAAATTACTGAACATATAATCGGGAACTTTCTTGACAATCCACACATACTGGTTGTCTAATTTGACAGATGCTCTTTGTCTTATATTCCTTACACATTGCGTACCAATTACCAAGTCATTATAGTTGGATATTACCTGTAAAAGTTAATATTTTTTTAATGAAATTCAGAAAATTTATAATGGTTCTTACATACTGGTTTCTTGTATAAACATGAGCAGATTATTGCTGAGGCAAACTCTGACTTTGTGTTCCTCGGTCCTTGTAAGATATCTGTCCTGGAAATATTTGCTTATGTACATTTTTGTAAATAGAAGTATATTATTGTTGATGTGGAGATACTTGGCGTAATTTGAATTTCCTTTTGTATGTTTTGATCGCTGCAGATGTACTTCAGCAGATTAATCCAAGTATATTTTCTAATTGTTATCTTCTATGGTCATGTGCAGATTAAGAGAGAGATCAAAATACTGCAAAACCTACGCGGGGGCCCAAATATTGTTAAACTCTTAGACATTGTCAGAGATCAACACTCGAAAACTCCTAGCTTGATATTTGAATATGTGAACAGTACGGATTTCAAAGTGTTGTATCCTACATTAACGGATTATGACATACGTTATTACATATATGAGCTCCTCAAGGTAAGCAGAAAGTTTCATTATTTTGATTAGTTTTGATTTCTAATGCATTATTTAGATGATTTTGTAATGATTTTTATTTTTTAAAATGTGACTGAAGAGAAGGGAGTACAGGAATGACAAGAGAATTAGATATAGTAATATGCATTATTTAGATTTATATGCAAGAGATGCGCGTTTGAACACCATCTCTGCAATGTGTGAGATGTTTAGAAATGTAAATGAACAAACAAATTAATGGGTTTGCGCTAATTGGGTGTTAATTCAAATTTCCAGTTAATTCAGTTGTCTACTTCAGTTCAATTAAATTATCTTAGGGGGGTGTTTGATTCAAATTCTTCAATGGTAATGGTAATGAAAATATATTTTCCTTCTATGCCCCTTTAATGAAAATGATGTTGGAGGAAGGATAGTGCCAATAGTGGTTGCATTGTTAGTGTGTTGCCCTAGTTTTGGAATAAAGTGGACAACAGATAATTGTTTGTTGTGGAGTAGGGAAATGATTGTAGGAGGGGAAACGGATAATAAAAAATGGGGTAATGATTACCTTATTTAGGAGGAGACGGTAGTGGTTTTGTTCTCATAAACCATCATAATTACCCTAAACTCATTCTCATTCCCATTCCCATCGAAGAATTTCTAAACAAGCGCCCCCTTATATTTATCTTTGCACCAGATCCTCCCATGCGTATCCACTATTTTCTTTTAATATGCAGGAATGTGGAATAAAATTAGTCTGTTCTAAGAAGTTCTTGATAGAAGCCTTACCTCTTGAATACTCAACCATTGTTGTACTACTAGTCAGTTAGGATATAGCATACATCAAATAATTTGTCATTAACGTGATCTCAGTGTTTTGTTAATTCTGAAGTTTGATGTTCAGTAACTTCAGTCTTAACTTTTTAAATAATCCAAAGTAAGTAGTGATCATATTATGGAGCACATCTTGAACACATTGGTAGGAATCCGATTACATTTGTGATTTTGAATCTCCGTAATGTTTTCCTCGAGGGGGACATTGCAATTACGTTCTAATCCTAAAAAAAACTGCCATTCCTTTTTTCCATTATGAAATGAGGAATTTCAAGACCTCTTAACAAAGACAAAGATGACAGAAGTTGGGGCGTACTTGTAATTTGTATTATGAACTTTTCCTGTGACTGCTTTATACAAAAGGTGTTTGATTAGCTGATTCATTAATATAGTCTACTTGATTTTTATCTTATTCTTTTAATTTGATGGTTGTTTATTAATGGTTCTAAACAATATATTTTTTTGGATAATATAATAATGATTCATATTATGTAATATTAAACCTTCTTTGTAGTTTAACCTTAGAAGACCAAATTCTATATTCTCCTGCAGGCTCTGGATTACTGTCACTCACAGGGAATAATGCACAGAGATGTTAAGCCTCATAATGTAATGATTGACCATGAGTTGCGAAGCTTCGCTTGATTGATTGGGGCCTTGCAGAATTTTACCACCCTGGAAAGGAATATAATGTCCGTGTTGCTTCAAGGTGATATATAAACTTTATTTAAAACTGATCTGTTATGGTGAAAAGACGACCAACCATTTAATTAACTAAAGATTTCATAGTCACTTGAATAAGAACGGACTTATTTCAAGTAAATTTTACATTATAAAGTTGCTTGATTGTCCATGGAATGAATTCACTTTACGTGGTTCAATGAATTTGTTCTTTTCCTTCTTCGAGCAGGACTTTCCAATTTTATATTTGGCTTCATTCGTTCAATGTCAGACTTGGGTTACATTTCAGTTTAAGATCTTTTCATATTTTCTTTCTTTTTAAAAAAATTCAGGTACTTCAAGGGTCCAGAACTTCTTGTTGATTTGCAAGATTATGACTATTCTTTGGACTTGTGGAGTCTCGGTTGCATGTTTGCTGGAATGGTGAGAGATCTGATAGGGTCCTTATTCTATTTCCCGTGGGGTTTTCTTCAATTTTCACGTATTCATCTTGTCTTTATTTTGCTTTGCTGTTATGATGCAGATATTTCGCAAGGAGCCTTTCTTTTACGGGCATGACAATCAGGATCAACTTGTGAAAATTGCTAAGGTAAAAACATTTTGCCTTGTTCAAGAACTAATCTTTGATATATTTTCCTAGTACGTGGTTTGTTCCCTTGAAAATTAAAATTGTTGGTATTCGTCTATTTGATTTTAACAGGGGTTCTTTTAGGTTCTTATCTGATATCAGATTATTTTTCCAGGTACTTGGAACTGATGAGTTGAATGCGTATTTACATAAATACCATTTGGAGCTTGATCCTCAACTTGAAGCCCTCGTTGGAAGGTATGCTAGAAAGAACTACTAAGTTACTAATTCCAATATTAAAACAGCTTCCATAATCACTTTTTTTCAAAGCCGCCTCACAGCTTTTGGAAATAAAATCATTCTGGAAGCTGTTTTGTAATGTCACCTTTACAAGTTTGAAAGAGATGGCTTTTTATATATATATATATATATATGATTAGGCTGAGCCTCAGGATAGTTTTTCGTAATTATCCTTAGTAAAGAATCAGTAAATGTCAAATCACAAAATTGGGTCCCTTGTTTTTTGATAGGCACAGCAGGAAACCGTGGTCGAAATTTATCAATGCTGACAATCAGCATCTTGTGTCACCTGAGGTCATGATTTTGTTATTCTCTTTCATTGCACTCTTATATAATTATACTTGTTAACTCTTCCATCAGCCTTGTTTTAATGTTTTAAATTTGTTGTTTGTCAATAACAGGCCATAGATTTCCTTGACAAACTCCTTCGTTATGATCATCAAGATAGGCCCACAGCAAAAGAAGCCATGGTACTCTTCAATTGTGCCTCTCCTAAAAATGAAATATTTGTTTTTCAAAATGTTTGTATGTGTTATTTTTCAAAATTATCAGTTTTCTAGGTATTAATTAGTTACATTGTTGCTTGTGCGTGTATAGGCTCATCCATATTTCTCGCAAGTGAGGGCTGCAGAAAATAGCCGCACCCGTGCTCAGTAGCCTTGTTCAATGCAGCTGAATTATTTTTGTTGCAGTTTAACATACATGTAAAACATTTACTAAATACACTAATTGGGATAAGGATTTTAAGTTTGCTTATGTATTGTGTGGAAACTAAGCTTGCACCGGTTTATAACATTCAAGTATGCTACTTGCTCTTTCTCAACTGAGTTTCCAATTTTATTTATTTTTTAAAAAAAAAAAAAAAAATTGAGTTTCTAATTCGTTATAATGTCTGTATACCTATAGCTTGGGATTTTCTTGTTGGAATTCAATAATTGGTTTTGCATAGGCGACGCTCTTCATTTTGGTTATACATTCAAGGGAGCTGCAGGCTCCTCTCAATCATTGTATCATTGGGGACATCATGACTGTTTCGTTGAGCACTATGCAGAAAGTATTTGCACTTAAACCTAGAAGGTATAACAATGTAATGTGAAAAAACACTAAAATCTACACCAACTTTCAGGTGCTTTTACAAATGTGTACAATAAGTGAGCTGTAAGGAAACGGAAACAACACACTAAACAAATGTTCTCCAAAATACTATAACTTCCAATTATAAAACAAGAATTATCATACATATTCCAATCCTTTTTATACAGATGAGAAAACTTATAGAACAGTTATACACTACAAGAAAATGGATGACATAGTTTTCTAATCTCAACAAGTATAGTATATGCCCATAGGGTGTGGGAATATTGATAGAAAAGAACCATAAGTATGTTTTCACATTAATAACAGTAAAAAGATTGGATGAATATAACCAACTACACACACAAGTTGAAAAAGAAGAGATATACACAAATTCCACAGAAATATTGTTCTAAAGCTTTAACCCGATATACTCAAACACTAAACATGAGATCCTCAAATGAGATCTCACTTACTTCTTGAGGTTAGGGAAACAGGTGTAGAGATCAGCCTTTGGATGTTTTGCTTCGGCATGTTCCTTGCACTTTACCTCTGACGTAGTGCACATGAATGTTTGCATACAAACCTTACACTGCACCCATCAACCAATATACTCATCATCTAAAATAAAACACTCAAATTTCAGACAATACATGCAGTCAATGAAATACTAATAATGTTTCCTCAAAATTGCAGCAGATGTAAGGATTTAGTCAAGATGTATCTTTTCTCTAAATAGATAGATTTCAAAAGGGAATCTTTCAGGGATGAAAATCATATTGATCTCACTAAGCCAATGAATCAGTTACTCATAAATCTAAAAAAGATGAAACAAATACACACAATCATGGAATCTTATCAAAGTTTTCTGGGACAACGAATCCTATTCTCAAAAGAAGTCTTAAACTCGATTTAAATGCAGCTTTCCTCCTGTTTTCTTCTCTAACTTGCAAGAGTAGCCCACTTGACAATATAAGGCTCCACAAATATTACCATCCACACCACTTCTCTAATTTGCAAGAGTAGCCCACTTGAAAATATAAGGCTCCACAAATATTACCATCCACAACATATATTGAGGAAGCCTCATAAATTAATCACATATTTTTTAGCTAGTTTCTGCCTAGTTGGCTAGTAATTACAATTCAATCAAATTTTCAACATTATCTTTTGTCCACGACTCCACGTCCGAATGTTCTAAAATTATATGGCGATATTGGAACCCACCTCCAAGAGAAAGTAGCTTCTTAAATGCAATTAAGCATGTACAGAAAAACCAAACTCTATAATTGTTTGTCATGCGGCTATGCCCTTTCTTATTTCTTTCAACTTCTTCCCATTCAAAGAAAACCCCACGAGTACTATTCATCTTTTTTCAGTATTTGGCTACAGTTTATCCCACCAAGGTTGTCTAATTTTCTAAACTGTTATTCTCTTGCAGCCTCAAGATCCTTCAATTGCTATAATATATTGCTGATTTCCACAATTGGAATTTAGAATTTTTGTAAATGATATTATTAAAACTTGAGTTTATAGCTTTTCGAGTGCTCGATATTGTAGGGACTCATTTTCCCTTTGGTGCATATTTGGTATTAATAAAAAATATTTTTCCCAAAAAAAAAAAAAAAAACTGCAGTAAAGTTAAATATTAAGGGCCTAGAAAACATAACCTAAAAGAAATATCCCAAACTAAGGTACTAAACAAGCACCAATACAAATTGCCAAGTGTTGGTGAATAATGTCAAGCTAGAAATGAAATAAAACAGAACGCTACACTAGTGATAACTACATATAGACTATTTGGAAAATCTCTTCACTCTCCCTCTGGCTAGATCAGAGCAGATTGAAAGAAATAGGTGACACGGATGAAAAAGGACAAATGCAGAAGAAGATGGTGGGTGGATTTGATTATTAAAGAGATTGCAGAACTGACTGGAAGCAGCCAAGCGGAGCTAAATGTGTGAGTTGGTAGGGTATATATATAAAGTAATGAGATGGAGTTATAGTATAGAGATGCTGAGAGAATCTTTATTAGAACAAACGATACGTAAAAGATATATATGTGTGCATGTGTGTACCCTTCCAATTTTCTATTAAGAGATATATACATCACTCTCAGTATTGCAGAATAATACTGTATACTGTGTATCTTGAAAAAAATGGAGAATGGGAGCAAATTTCAGCATCCAATTTTTCAACACTATCCAAAGAAACTAATCCTTGGACCACATAGAAGACGACCAGATGCCAAAGCAGCACATAAGAAAAATCACAGATAATTTAGACCAATATTTAAGAATATAGCTATGGCTACCAAGTACTAAACATATGTCCCAATGATGCCTTCAATGACAATTCCTAGAAAACAGATATCTCCAAAGTCAAGACTGAACTAGGATTCTTGAGAACATAACAAATTGATAACTTACGGCTTATCTAACCCATAACTTTCATGCCAACTCATCCAAATGCTCATATTAATCTTTACGCCACTGCATACATTACATGTGCACTAAACAATCTTAAACTGTAGTTGAGAACAGTATGTTACATAGCATCACAACTAACTCTTGAGGAACTCAAGCTGACAAAGAGCTTTCCTTAAAGGGGGTTTCTACTGCCATTAAAAAATGCTCTAGATGCAGACATCTTTTGTAGAAGAAAGAAATTGGCATTCAAAAAATTAAATCTCACTTTCTATCATGGCATATCGTCATATAAGAGTCGTAATAAACCTAAAAAAAGGAACAACAAATAGGCCAGAGGCAGAGTATGGCTCTATCAAGATTGAACAAGCGCAGGATTAGTGAAAATAAGGACATTATTTCATTGAATCAATGAACTAAAAGGGCATCATTTCATGTATTTTCCTTAAAATATACCATATTTCTTCGCGCCATAAATCATCATGTTCACCTATGCCTTTCTAAATAAATAAATTGACTTTGAACTCTCTAATCCGTTAATCCAAAAATGTTAGCCCTATCTTAACACTTCAGTATCCTCATATCAATACTTGAATCCATAATCGCATAGAAGGTAATACCTGAATGTTCATGGCTTTTTTGTTGGTGTCAAGCTGGCTTCCTGCACGGATCGAACAATCCGAAACTCAGAAACAACGAAAAAAAAAATCCAAATAACGAACTCAAACACAGAAATCAAAGAACGCGAGAATAACCTAACCTTTCGAAGCTTTCGTTTTCTCCAAGTTTTTCTCACGAGCCATTTTGGCTTTTTGAGCATTACCGCCACCCATATTTTCCGTAATCCGTTCTCAGAATTTCCTGCTTTGATGTCAGACTATTCGTAGATTCTGGAAATCTAAAATTGAGTCTTCTATTGAGGGGCCGAAGAACAGCAGCAAATCGCTTAACGTGAAAATTGGGAATTTGAAGATGGATAAAAAATATTCTGTTTCCATTTTGATCCCTGGACCCTGAGGTTTACCCTAATACGACTTTGACCACCCAGATTTATGTAATTTACATTTTGCCTACTCCTCTTTTATATTTTACTAGTTTAGTGTCAGCGTGTTACGCAGTTTCTAATTAAAAATTGTAATATTTTTAATATATATTATATTTAATAATTAAAAATATAAAAATGTGCATAAATATATTAAATATGAATTAGTAACTGTTTAAGGTGTATATTAGTAAATTTTCTTAAACCTTGGAATAAGATTATTGTGTCAAATATTATTTATCCATTTTAATATGAAATTGAAAACTACAAATCAAAACAAAATAAACCGACTAAGAAAAGACTAATAAATCAATTAATTAATATGTAATAATGAAAAAAAAGTGAATGAATTATAATATAAAATACTTTTGTCACATAAAATATGTTAAGCTATGCATAAGATCAATTATAAAATAAAATTATTTATTAAAAAATTAATAATTGAATATAATTCACACTAAAATAAAATACATTTAGAATGAATATTTTATTTATCTTAAATTAAGTCAAACAAAAATTACCGAAAGAAAGATAAATGAATAATATTATATAGTTAAATAAAACATAAAGTAATAAATACGAATGAATTACACATTTTGTAGCATTCATACATATTTTAAATACTTAAATAATTAGAAATTAATTATACATAAAACTTTAAGTTTTATGACACATAGGATTCTTTTATAAAAAGAACCAAATAGAAAAATGACATGTGTACTTAAATTTCTCATTGAATGACACATATTTTAAATTAATATGGAGTTGACACATCATAAAAAAAACTCTCTATTAGTCTATAGAGGGATTTCTAATTAATTTATTTATGAGTACCATTTGCACCCAGGAATTAATAAATAAACTTATTTAATTAAGGAAAATACTCATTTGCATCACCAATTGATCAAAATTTAATTCATTCATAAAAATATAAAAAATAAAAACTCTGCAAAAAAAAATTCCCAATTAAATTGCAGTGTTGCTCCTTGATTGATGCTCACATTAAATTTTAGAGTAGGTCTAGTGTAAAAAAAATTCACACATGAAAATCACTCAAATTAGGCAAGCAATTGAATTTAATCGGATCCCAAGACCCAGGTTAAAACTCATGGTCACTCAAAAATTTTTCGGGCAAGACATTTGCTTGAAAAAATAATAGACTAGTCATAAACCCTGTCAAATAGCAGGCTCAAAGTTGCGGTGTGGGCCGAAAAATTCGCCTACAAAAAATGAAAGCTTGCGTTGTGGGTCTGAAAAAAGGGCCCGGTTATTCACACCCCCTTAATTGGGAATACAACCCCTTCATTTTTCTTTAATTTTAATGTAATTATAAAATGACTTATACTTATATTTTAAAAACTTAATAAATTGATACTAAAATACACCCACTTGATAGAATTTGAAAAGGCGTATATTATCTCTGCAGGAAAATGAGAAAGAATAGAACTTCTCCTCCAAATTTTGGTTTCAAAATTGACGATTAGGGGGAAAAGGATTGTAGAGTGCTTTGTTTATCAACTATGACGAAAATCAGTGGGTCTCGGAATACATATGTAAGTGAATCTCATTATTCTCCCTTTTCTTTCCTTGTTATGTTGAATGTTGAAATTATGAAGTGTTAAGGTTGAATGTTGAAAACTTTTATGTTGTTATTTGTTAAATATTATTGTGTTTTGTACTAACTGTTGTATTTTTGCCCTAGAAGTAAGATGTAAAGTGTATGATTGTCATTGCCGCGATTTTTTTTTAACATTCGCGATTTACGTATTTCGGAACTGGTTTTTCAAAATCATCAAAACATTTCGAAAAGAAGATGTCGAATATTTGATGGTTTTGGAAAAGAAAAACCCGTTCGAAAATTAAAAAAAAAATTCCGAAATTAAGTTAAAATTTCAACACAATGTTAGCGAAATTGTGTATTAAATTCAAATTAAATCTTCCAAAATATTTTATGTTTTTTCAAATTATTTTACCAGATTTTTTTGTTTTAGTTTGCTTTTATTTCAGGAATTGGCGGATGATGATGATTATCACCCAGATTATAATTAAGAGTCAGAGGAACAATATGTCAATCAACATGAAAATTTTGAGGAACCAAAGGTTAATGAAGATTTTGAGAAACCAAATGATGCTTAAAATGTAAATGAAGATGTCTTTTTCTGTATTTTGAAGAAGTTGATTAACTCTTGGCGATATTTTATTGTATGAGAAATTAAGTATTTCCAATTACATTTGTTTAAATATTTACTCCAAAAGTTGTCATTTTCTGTGTAAACAACTTCCGATAATAGTCGTTGAAATTATTTAAACCTTTTGAAAAATGACTATCAAAATTTTTATATATTTTCGGTACCAGTTTATCGAAATTTGATATCTAGAAACTAGACTTCTTTAGTATCCAAACATTCGATAAAAATATATTGAAATTATAAAAGATTTTCTAAAAATACTTTCCGAATTTATTGTACATGTTCATTAAAACAATTTTGAAAATTGATATCTAGAAACTAGACTTTTCTGTATCCAAACTTTAAAAAAAAAATTGTTGAAATTATAAACGAATTTTGAAAAATATTTTCTAAATTTTTATATATTTTTAGGGTATATGTTAATCGAAAATATTAAATTTTTACAGTATCCAAACTTTTTTTTAAATATTTTTTGAAAAATATTTTTTATATTTTTTAAAATTTGTTAATAAATTTGATATCTAGAAACTAGATTTTTCTGTATCCAAACTTTCAACGAAAATTTATTGAAAGTATAAACGAATTTTGAAAAATATTTTCTGAAATTTTTATATATTTTCGGTATATGTTAACCGAAATTTGATATCTAGAAACTAAATTTTTCTGTATCCAAACTTTCAAAAAGTATTTGTTGAAATTGTATACGATTTTCAAAATAGGTTTTCCGAAAATGTTGTACATATTCAATAAGATTTACTCGAAAATATTTGTTACGCAAAAACTTAACATATTTTGTACCAAAACATCGAGAAACTAGACATATTTATTCAAAAAGTATTTGTTGAAATTGTGTACAATTTTCAAAACAGGTTTTCCGAAAATGTTGTACACATTCAATAAGATTTATTCGAAAATATTTGTTATGCAAAAACTTAACGTATTCTGTACCAAAATATCCAGAAACTAGACATATTCGGTCTAATAAATTCATCCAGAAAGTTAGCAATAATACATAAATCCAATAACATAACCAGATATAAACTCGAACACAATTATATTCGTCCCATCAATTTAAAAAGTACTTGACATAATCCAAAAACAACACGTTTTTACGTTCATACGTTTGCAAAACCTTTAAAACAAACTCACTAATCTTCCCTACCACTTCTTTCCCTGCCTCCTTCTCTCCCCCTTGTTGGGGAATTAATTGTCTAGATCTATTCGGGATGAATATTTAAATACAAATTTAATTCTAACAATTATTACTAGCATGAATTAATCTTATATTAATTCAAATAATAATTCAACAACAAATCATGCATATAAACAGTTCACATAAATCCTACGCATGCGGAATTGCTACGGGTTTACGTGAACTAACCTCTTGGAGTGACAATGGTCTCGTCGATAAGAACACACCAAAAAGCCTTCCCAAGTATTCCCTAGTCCTTGTTCGTCAATCCGGTGGAAGGAAGCTTGCGAACAATTAACAAAAGGGAAAATAAAAATTTGTTGCACCACCTTTGTGGATTTACTAATTTTTTTAGTACATGAAATTGTACTTGGGAATGAAACATTCATCCCCTATTTATAGAGGGTGTTGGCCGATTTTCCATATGGAATAGGGAGGAAAAAATCTTTTCTTGATCTCCAAGAAATCTTGAATATATCTCATATATTCTTTTCTCCATAATTAAAATATTCCGTAAAAATCTCAACTCCTCTTGTTATGGGAATTTTCGAAAAATTAAGGATCAAGATTCCAAGATTTGGATCTTCTTGAATTTATGAGATATTTTTGTATTCCAAGAAATACATATCTTCCATAATATCTTTTCAAGAAAATCAAGAAAATCTTTCTTTCCCTTTATTCTTTTCAAAACTTTCGAAAATCTCACCATAAATAACAAAGTGGGAGATTTCTTGAATTTAATGAGATAATCTTGTATTCCAAGAATACATATCTTCATTCCATAACAAAATTCAAAGAAAATCTTCCTCCTCTTTTTATTTATGATTTTTAAAAAATGAGGAAAAAATAGCAATAAATATTTATTTTATTTTTAAACACCTTTTTGAGTTATTGAACTTTTTATGTTGGGTTACTTGAGGGCCTTTAGGAGAAATAAGATTGGACCTTCCAAATGGATCTTGAATTATCAATATTGAGCCACAATATTATTCAAGTCCATAAATATTAATTAATCCCACTACATAATTAATATTGACTATCCATCTTAACTCATATTACAGTTAATATGGCTCGATTATTATTTTCCGTGTTTAAGATTATCTAGTCCATTAATTAATTCAAGCCATGAAATAGCTTTCCATTAATTAATATCTTTTATCCTTGGTAAAGGAGCGGTTCAACATTATTATTCATACCTAAAACTAGTTCCACTTGCAAGATTTGGTATGATAAAACTTATGAACCTCCCAAGGGGGCAAATCGAATAAAGTCAGATTTTTGCACATGATTCTCGATATTTAATCTTAGCAATCACATGTGACCAATAATATTGCCCAAGATATAAAAAAGTATTGAATCTCGTTGATTCTCTACCCGTAATAAGTCAAAGCAATAATTACTAACCACATGCGATCCTATTTAAGGGACGAAGATTAAGAAATAACGAACCATTGAGGTCTAATTCTTTCTAGTCGGGTTCTCAAGAATTTATCCTCCCCAGGTCCTCTTCAAATTGCACTAGACATGCACTAGTGTAATCTCTTGGTCAAGACAAGTCAATCTGAGTGTTACACTTCAACCTTTCACGATGGATTGTTCATTTTCATCTAGGTCGTGAATGATGTACTTTTGGTTCTGAGAATTTGTTAATTTAATATTATGTGATGCGGTATCACTAAATTAACTACAATGTAACACGTATTATTTATTGAACAGGTTATGCAATAAATATATGTAACATTCGATGATATTTAACGATCGATGATAAACAATTTATTTACGTAAATAAGTCCTAAATTAGGTTTGATTATACAAAGTAAAAGCATACTTTCCAAAGATAATCCCAACAATCTCCCATTTATACTCAAAAGTCCTTTTAATATACTACATCATGTCTCTGTAGATACGTGATATATAATGTCGCTACACTTAACCTAATAATGTCTCCCACTTATACTCAAAGCGAAAGCAAACGGTCTTGACACCCATTCCTTCCACATGTCTCTCGAATGTATTATGAGGCGACCTTTGTGAACGGATCACCAGTTGTCTTCCGACGCGATCTTTGCCACCTTTATATCTCATTTCTTAACGATTTCTCGATAAGATGGTATTTCCTTTCAATGTGTCCACGGGCCTTGTGGGCTCTTGGTTTTTTGAATTTGCAATTTGCTCCGGCATTGTCACAATAAACAAATGATTGTTCCGGGCAAATTCGAACTACATCCAAGTCCACTAGGAAGTTCTTGAGCCAAACAAACTTCTTTTGCCGCTGTAGCATTACATATTAAGCTTCCATGGTAGAATCTGCGATGCATTTCATATTAACGCTCTCCATGTCATGGCTCCCCATGCAAAAACACACTACCGAGGTAGATTTTTCGAATCTAAGTCGATTAAATCCGAGTCCGTAGAATCGATGGGGATTAGACTATCCGACCGATAAACCAACATTCTATCTCGAGTTCTTTTCGGATACTTTGTAATCTTTAACTTTCGCCGCCCAATGTTCTTTTTCCGGGTTACTTTGATATCTTGCCACCATGCCAACGTAAAGAAGATATCCAGGTCGTCAAGACAAACATTGATACATAAGGCTTCCTGGAAAGTCAAGCATAAAGAATGCCTTTCATGTCATCTATCTCCTTTGTGTCTTAGGGTACATTTCCTTGGATAGATGGATTCCATGTCCGAAAGGTACAAAGCATTTCTCGGAATCCTGCATCTTTGAATCGTTTCAAAGCAAGGTTACATGTATGAAGCTTCGATAAGCCTATCATTCTTTTCTTGCGATCTCGAGTGATCTTGATCCCAAGGATGTGCGGCTTCCCCTAAGTCCTTTCATATCAAACTATTTTGAAAAACTATGCCCTTACGCCCGATAACACCTTTTACATCATTCCGATGAAAGCGTAATGTCGTCTATGTATAGTACTAAGAATACCAATGCGATGACACGCTTTTTTGTACATTAATAACTTTCGAACTAATTTTGATCAAATCCATAAGACTTTATTACATGATCAAAACATTGGTTCCAAGCTCGATGCTTGTTTGAGTCCGTAAACGGACTTCATGAAGCTTATAAACTAGGTGTTCTCGCCCTTTTCAATGAAGCCTTGGGGTTGTTGTGATATAGATTTCTTCATCAAGACTCCTGTTAAGGAAAATTTCGTCTTGACATCCATTTGCCGATTTCAAAATCGAGATCTTGAATCGACAAGAGAATCCGGATGGACTTGAGCATTCAAGCATTGTGAAAAGGTTTTCATAGTCGATCCCTTCTTTCCGAGTATAACCTTTTCCCACAAGCCTTGCCTTGAAGGTTTCCACCTTCCCGTCCGATCCCCTTTTTCTCTTGTATACCCACTTGCAACCAATGAGTTTGACCCCACTAAGTGGTTCGACTAGCTCCCACACTGTTATGATCCATAGAACCCATTTCGACTTTCATTGCCTTTCGCCAAGGAAGGCTGCATCCTTGTCTTGGATTGCCTCGTCATATGTCCATGGGTCTGATTCGTCTTGACAGGGAATCAAGTCCGAGGACTCTCCTATCCCCCATGAATCTCGGGTCGCTTTCACAACCCTCCCACTTCACGATGAGGTTCCGGTTGTGTAAGTGTGTCGTTTGGTATGTCATCTTAGACAGTTAGTTAACGAGGTTAGCCCCTTAGCTCATTTAAAAGGTAATCTCTTGCGGGTCTTCTTTCGTTCATTTAGTCTTCTTCCAAAAATCTAAAGTGGGTCTTATTACCACCTTTGATCTTCGGGACCATAGAACATACACCCTTTTTTGTTCCCTCGGGGTATCCTATAAACAACCTTAATTCGATCGAGGATCCGATTTCACGGCTTCCTTGTCCAACACGTGGGCCGGACACCCCCAAATTCTCATGTGTCTCAAACTAGGTTTCATACCGATCCACAATTCTTTGGGAGTTTTGGGAACCGATTTGGATGGCACCAAGTTGAATGTAGTTGTTTCCAAGGTATGACCCCGAACAACTTGGGAAGATCCGTGATAGCTCTCATCATTGATCTAACCATTTCTAAAAGAGTTTGCTTTTCTTCGCTCTGCAACCCGATTTTTGTTGAGGGGTAAGGTCTTGATTAATGGGATACAATCCCTTCACCGACAAGTAGTTCAAAACTCATATTTGAGGTACTCGCCTCCACGACGGATCGTAGAGACTTGATCGTTTTTCCCTATGATTCTCTGCTAGAGCCTTAAATTCTTTGAATTTGTCAAATGTCTCAGATTTATGCTTCATAAGGAAAATATAATCGTACCTTGAGTAGTCATCAATAAAAGTAACAAAATACTCATAACCTCCTCTTGCCATGGTTGACATTGGACCACATACGCCTGTGTGAACGATTTCTAACACTTCTTTGGCTCTATTCCCCTTGGCTCCGAATGCCCTCTTGGTCATTTTACCCTCCAAACATGATTCGCAGGTTAAAATTGGTTCAACTTGGAGAGACTCCAGTGAACCGTCTTCTACCAACCTTTGGATCCTCTTTGGATTAATATGTCCCAATCTTCGATGCCATAGAAATGTTTCGTTCACGTCTGATGAACGTTTTCTTTTATCGGAAACAATTGATGTGTTATAGGATGAATTTCGTGAGTGGTGTGCACAATTAATTGTATAGAGATTATTCGACAACGTTCCATGACAGATAAATTTATCATAAAGAGAAATGGTAACAATTTTATCAAAAGTAACCGAATATCTATCAAGGTAAAGTTTAGAAACCGAAATTAAATTCTTTCTAAAATTTGGAACGTAAAGAACATCTCTTAAAATTAAAACTCTGTCTTCAAATGACAGGTGCACTTCTCCCACTGCTTCAGCTGCCACTCTCTTAGCATCGCCCAGTGTGATGAGGATTTCACTCCCACTAAGTTGTCGTCCGCTTGAACCCCTCAGAAAGTGAAACAAACATGATCAAATTGGATCCCAGATACACCACCCATAAATGGGAGGCATACGCTTGTTTAACAAGTTTCAACAACTAGTGCGTGAGAATTACCTTTCTTTCCATTCCTTGAAGAATCGAACGGGCTTTCTCGAGTGTCCTACTCTGCCGCTTTCCAAAACTTTCCTCATGCTCTTATTTGATGTTGAGTCTGTGGTTTAACTTTCTTCTTTTCATCATCCTTATCACCACTTGACCTAGGATGAAAAGAAGATTTGTTTTTCCCAAGTTATTTTCCTCAAGCTCTCTCCATTTCAACCAAAGTGAGAGCATTTACAAGATCATCCACCGTAAAAATATAGATCTTCCAATAGATACTCAAGATAGTGGTGATTATAGCTCTTTGGTAAGGATTGGAGAATGAAATCAATCTTAGTCTTGAAATCACATTTTTCGCCGAGGATCTCAAGCTCCTCAAATAGCACCATAACCTAAGAACGTCACTGGCTGCGATTCGTCCTTTTTCCATTTTTAATTCAGCAATTTCTTGCTTCACTTTGGATTGCCATATATAGGGTGCGATGTGCGAACATCACTTCGAGATTCAGTAAGATCTGCGGTGATTCATATCCTTGGTGAAGGCGTTTCAACAAATCGCGGATGTTTTAATTGTATCATTCATCAATTCATTTGCAACCCCATTCACCATATAAGCATCTCGTCCCATATTCCAAATCCCCATGGTTTTTTGATTTTGGTGTATCAAGTACCCATTTGGAAGGTGATGCTGGTAGCGAGTTTTTAGTTTGTATATCCAATCAAAATAGTTTTCACCAATAAGCAAATTGTCTTTAAGTATATTGAATAGTGGATTAAAAAGGTTGCGACATGATTAAGCGAAATAAATAATAATATGCATAAGCACAAATATATCACAAGGTTCGATCACATGTTTCATATTAAAATCTCCAAAAAATATGAACATGAATCAGCCAACATCTCAAAAGCAGGTTTTAAATAAGCGTGGGGTGGGTCATTATTTAAACACATTCAAACGGTTACAAACAAGAACAATTCATAAACCTTTAATAACTAGATTAATAGTTGGCTCCACTTTGACCAATATAAAATTGACAGGACTTCGGGGAAGTATATGCATATCAATTTTATACCTAAGTAATAACCATGATTAAATCTGAAATTATTATTTCGCTTTGAACGAGCCTCGTGGGGGGGGTCATCGCCACCAAGTAATAATCCACAATCATCCATTTGGAATTTATTCATGTGAAAGCTATCTTTTGACCGTCCCGGGGAATTTCTCCAAAAGAATTCACAAATAAATAAATCATGGAGGTCAAAATTAATTCAATTTTATTATTCATAAAATTGTCAATTAATTGTTTAAGCATACTTAGTAATTTTTCGAAAAGTGAGATTTTTTTCAAAAACATTTTTTTCTCATGCATCGCAAATTTAAACACAATTTAAATAGCATAAAATAATGCATAACATCAAAAACAAAAATTAAACATATTGGGCACATATATCCAATTGTCATGGTTAATTTTTGTCATGTCTTGATCTTGGAGAAATCGTCTTCATAGCCTTCATCGTTCGTCTCGAAAAAGCTCCCACTCTGACCGTCTTAAAAAAAAAAGCCTTGTCGAGCTTGGCGTCATCGACACCGCTGGCCTGAGTGCCCGCTTAACACTCCCCCGTCCGTGTCGAGTATAGGCGTCCAAAGCGAAAACCAGCGCCAAGACGTCGCCCGGCGGAATCCGCCTCCTTTCGGCAGCCGGGCCGGTTGTCGGCGAAGCCCTTCTTGGGTCAGCGCCGCAGCGGAGCTCAGCTTCACTTACCGCCCATGCCGATCCGCCGACGATATCGCCTGTCCACCTTGCACGCTGGGCCAGCGACCTCATTTTGGCCCTTTGTCTTGCTTCATGATTTTGGCACTTTTCATGCGACGTGACGCTTACGCCCTAAGCCGGATCCCGTCTTTTAATTCTTCATCTCCGTATAAGTTTTTTCGATCCGGTTACAATTTATTTTACAAAAATAAATAAACCTAGATCTAGACTAGTCTATTACATTGATCAAATCAAACAAATTTTAATATACTCGTGGATTTTCTCATTTAAAAGCAATTCGAATCTAATCAATTAAAAAAAACAATTTATATGCATGCATAAATAAACACATTAAATTCCATGACAATTGGATACCGCAAAAAAGATCTAAGAATTCTACTATCCAATTTCAAATTTAATAAAAATGAATTAAATTACAATTTAAAAGATCGAGTTCAAAACCGAGGCTCGATACCAATTGTCAGAATTAATTGCACGGATCTATTCGGGATGAATATTTAAATACAAATTTAATTCTAACAATTATTACTAGTATGAATTAATCCTATATTAATTCAAATAATAATTCAACAACAAATCATGATATAACAGTTCACATAAATCCTACTTGGCGAATTGCTACTGGTTTTCGGAACTAACCTCTTGGAGATGCAATGGTCTCGTCGATACAAGAACACACCAAAAAGCCTTCCCAAGTATTCCTAGTCCTTGTCATTAATCCGATTGGAAGGAAGCTCATGAACAATTAACGAAAAGGAAAATAAAAATTTGTTGCACCACCTTTTGTGGATTTACTAATTTTTCCAAAGACATGGAATTATCAGATGGGAATGAAACATTCATCCCTATTTATAGAGGTGTTGGCGATTTTCCATATGGAATAGGGAGAAAAAAATATTTTCTTGATCTTCAAGAAATCTTGAATATATCTCATATATTCTTTTCTCCATAATTAAAATATTCCATAAAAATCCAACTCCTCTTGTTATGGGAATTTTCGAAAAATTAAGGATCAAGATTCCAAGATTTGGATCTTCTTGAATTTATGAGATATTCTTGTATTCCAAGAAATACATATCTTCCATAATATCTTTTCAAAAAAATCAAGAAAATCTTTCTTTTCCTTATTCTTTCAAAACTTTGAAAATCTCACCATAAATAAACCAAGTAAGAGATTTCTAGAATTTAATGAGATAATCTTGTATTCCAAGAATACATATCTTCATTCCATAACAAAATTCAAAGAAAAAAATCTTTTCCTCTTTTTATTTATGATTTTTGAAAAATGAGGAAAAAATAGCAACAAATATTTATTTTTATTTTTAAACACTTTTTCGGTTATTGGACTTTATGTTGGGCTACTTGAGGGGCCTTTAGGAGACCAAGATTGGACCTTCCGTGGATCTTGAATTATCAATATTGAGCCACAATATTATTCAAGCCCATAAATATTAATTAATCCCACTACATAATTAATATTGCACTATCCATCTTAACCCATATTACGCTTAATATGGCTCCTTGCATTTATTATTTCGTGTTTAAGATTATCTAGCCCATTAATTAATTCAAGCCACTGAAATAGATTTCATTAATTAATATATTTTATCATTGGAAAGAACAGTTCAACATTATTATTCATACAGGAAACTAGTTCCACTTGCAAGATTTGGTATGATAAAACTTATGAACCTCCTAAGGGGGCAAATCGAACAAGCGTACTTTCAGGACCACGATTCTCCGTATTAAATATTAGCAATCACATGTGACCAATAATATTGCCCAAGATATAAAGTATTGAATCTCGTTGATTCTCTACCCGTAATAAGTCAAAGCAATAATTACTAACCACATGCGATCCTATTTAAGGGCGAAGATTAAGAAATAACGAACCATTGATGTCTAATTCTTCCAGATTCAAATTCAAGAATTTGTCCTCCCCTGAGGTCCTCTTGATGCACTAGACATGCACTAGTGTAATCTCTTGGCAAACACAAGTCAATCTCGAGGCGTTACACTTCAACCTTTTCACGATGGATTGTTCATTTCCATCTAGGTCGTGAATGATGTACTTTTGGTTACAAAGAGATTTGTTAATTTAATCTTACGTGATCCGATATCACTAAATTAACTACAATGTAACGCGACTTATTTATTGAATAGTTATGCAAAGAAATATATGTAACATTCGATGATATTTAACGATCTATGATAAACAATTTATTTCAAAGAATAAGTCAAATTCAGCTTTTAATTATATAAAAGAAAGATATTTTCAAAAGATAATCCCAACACCCTCGCCTCCTCTCCCCTTCCTTTGTTTGTTTTTTTTCCTCTTCCTCTTGATGCACGTGTGTTTTGGCCTTATTGCACGTGTAGATTACTCTACTGCATTCAATCCCTAAAAAGAGTTCTATAAGCTTCTTCCATTACCCTCATTGCACTCCCATAGCAAACTCACTAATCTTCCCTGCCACTCCAGGAAAGTACAAACAAGCAAATACTGTTGCATCATACAAGAGCAAATACCACCTCACCAAATAACACTTTCAGAAAAAGCAAAACTATTAACTAGCAAGAAAGGATTTTGGATAAAGAATCTTGCTGCAGAAGGAAAAAAAAAAAGATAAAGAATCTCGTGCTTGCAGACTCTTTCATAGAGCATATACGTACACAGGTATATACATACATATCACACAGAGTATGCAGTAGCACAAGATTTGTCAAAACCTTTGCCTTCCAACTCTTAAATTCAAAACACATATTAGAGTTTCAATATAAAAAAAAAACCATAACATAAAATCAAACAAAAAAACTAAATACCCCAAAAAAACTAAATACCCCTCAACTCGTATCATGTAGCTTTTTTGACGGGCACATAGTCGCCTGCTCAAATCGCCTTGCCGGTCGTCGAAGTTCACCTTGCCCACTTTTCTTCCTTCCTTCGTCTTGCCGGTTCGTGTCATTTGGTTGAAGGGGTGTATTTGCTTTGATTTTAAATGTTGCTAGAAGAGGGACGGGTAGACATTAGTACGAGAAGGGTAATTCGGGTAGTTTAAGGGGTGTATCTACTAATGCTTAGAAAAACAAGTGGGTGAAGTAATATGGGGGTGTATCTCCCAATTAATGAAGTCTTGAACAAGGACCCTAAAAAAAATTGTTGACCCATTCTTCAATTTTGTTTCTTTCTCTTTTTGTCTTAAATTTAATTTTTAATTTTAATTTACTAAAAAAACCTCAGTGATTGTTTCTACCAAGAATTGAATAGGTTTCAAGAAACAAAAAGATAGACTTCACCACTACAGTATTATAGTTACTTGTTAATTAAATTTTTTAATAATTTATTTATATATTATAATAAATTATAATAAAATATGTGATTTTAAAGGGTGTTAAACACAAAATTAGAACACTATCAAAACATAACAATATTATTTTCAAAACCTAAGAAAAAAAATTAAGTTCTGAAGGGGAATAAATCTAAACATAAGCAGTCTTACAGATAAAACATAACAGTATTACACATTAAAACATAACAGTATTACATATTAACATATAACATTATTACATTAAAAAATACTCACACTATGTAACCCACACTATTTTTCAAGTTATATATTCAATGACATATTAATGTATTTAGTGGTATATCATGTCAAAACATTAATACACCCATAAAGCGAAACAATATTACACCATAAGACGAAATAGTATTACACCATAAGGCAAAACATTATCATGTCTTCAAGCACATTTTATCACATTAAAAGACATCCAAAGCATTCGGCTCTCCCAATGCACTCAAAGCCAAAAGCCCCGCTTTTTGCCTCGAAATCATCATCGCCCCGAATGTTGGCCCCTGTAAAAATTCAGATCTCCAATTTTTAGGGTTGTATGTATTTCAAAAATTGATTTAAGAGAATTTTTCAATTTAGACCTAATTAAAGAGTTACTGTTCTCAGAGATCCATCAATCTCCGCAACAAAAATCCAGATCTCCAATTGTTAGGGTTACGAATTCTAAAAATTGATTTAGAAAATTTTCAATTTAGACCTAATTAACGAATTACCATTCTCGAAAATCCATCAATCTCTGTGACTTCCATGCCTGTGACGATCTCCCTGGTGAGCCTGACAATGGCGTCCTCGTTGGTGTTCATTCCTATGCTCCTTTTCTCAGCCGCTTCACTCTTGCGGCGCCGCCGAACAGGTAGTCATGGCCGCGAGCACATCACCACTTTCGAAAGAAAAGAAGAGAAACTGAATCGAGAGAAAGAAGAAAGAAAAAATGATGAGAAGAAAAAAAAAGAACAGAGAGAGAAGAGAGAAATAGGAAACAGAAAAAAAGAACGTAGAGAAGAAGAGAGAAAAAGGAGAGAGAGAAAGAAGGAGAAAAAAGTAAAAGTAAAAAAAAAAGAAAAGAATGAATGAATGGGCGGGTGAAATGGGTAGAGAAGGGAAAAAAGGGCAAATTAAATAAGACAAAACTGGGGCATAAGTGGGTTGGGTCAAGAAAAATTGAATTTCAATTGAGTTTTTCCATGTATGCAAATTTTCATACTAGACTTTGTCCAAATTTTAATATAGAATGTTGATTGGAATTACTGGAGGAGTTCTTTATTTATGATAGAATAGTCGTGTGGTTTTTTTAATATGTCAAAGAATACTGTTTTAGTGTATAATATTATACTATATTTTATCATGTAAACTAATAGTCATTAAATAAACTAATAGTCATTAAATAAAAACATGTGATTTTAGGTATTTAAGAAAACATGCTAAATTGGCGGTCGACTCAATTTCATCTTGTAACGCCCCTTATTTGCTAGTAATGACGTACATGTGTCTTCTCTATTTCCTTTCCTTTGTTGAGAAATATTAAAGCTAAACGGGTTACTAAATACTAGTTACGTTTCTTCTTTTGTCGTGGTTTGCATGGGACAATTATAGGTATTTATTTACCCCTTTAAACTTATTGAATTATTAAGAGTCTAATCAGAATTATTACATTACTGGAAACATGGAAATGAGGAATCTATTGACAAGTACTGTCATTATTTATTACATACCAGAAGTCATGAAACGAAATAATAAGGAGTCAAATTACACAACAGGTAGGTGTGGAACCCGTACTGTAAAGTACATAGAGTCATGAACCGAGTAATTTAGGGTTCAAATATAACACACATAATATTAGTATCATACGATCAGAGCTCCGACTACTTGTAAGGTTTTGGATACAACTCGATCTGTAAAAAGCAGGGTGAGTGTCTAATAATGTATTTCATTGGGGATCCATTGAGATTTGCATAAATTATTGGATTACTTGACTATGCCCACACGTTCGTAAATGATTAGTTCAAATAAGCATGAATGAAACTATATTTACGTAAGTTCTTAATGCATGAAGAGAAACCTTCTATAGTATATGTATATATGAGTTGCATGTTAAATAAAAGATATCAACAAAAGGAAAGGTTTTTTTGATCATATAATATGCATGTAATTAAAGAGTACGAGTTAATTGAAATTCATTTTTATCGAGAGAATACCCTTATTACGTGCATATTACCATTTGTTCGTACTTTCCAACTATAATACATATATAATGCATCATATCCTGATTTCATAATACTGAGTCCCTGTATGCTTAGTACCATGTCCCTGTGTGTTGAGTACCGTATTTCCGTATGCTTAGTTTCCATGTCCATATGTGTCCGATATCCCTATTGGTTTATTTCAATGTCCCTATATGTTCATTTTCGGTGTCCCGTGTGCTTTCAATATCATATCCATATATGCTTGATACCTTGTGTATAACTCATATAACACAATTTTTATTATACCCGTTCGAGATCATTCTTGTATTACGTCATACTATATCATATGTTTGTTATATTTATATCAAATTTTAGGAGAGTCCTTAATTCCCTTACAATTATCGTTCTATAGTCCCAATCTCACTTCAAATGCACCATATAATTTTATTAATACATATGCATGTAATTAAAAATTAAACGTGATAACAATAATGATATATTCAATCTCACTTCAAATGCACCATATAATTTTATTAATACATATGCATGTAATTAAAAATTAAACGCGATAACAATAATGATATATGACTCGAAAAGGAGGGAAATTACCCCCACCTTGATAGTGGGGTATCACAAATAGCAAAGAGTGATTGAATCCTAAGCAACGTCTTCGTCTAAAGAATCCTACAATTATAAAGAAGTTAATATTCTTATCATAAAGGTGCGAGTGTTGAACGTTGTGTTTGGTGAAAAGTTTGTTCGGCTTTTCCTTTTTTTTTTTTTGTCTTTTCAAACTGATAACCTCTTTTATTTCCAAGTTGTTAGAAGTTCGTTTGAGCAAAACGAAAAACGAAGATTTTTGCAGTGTTTTTTAATAGGGATGGCAAAGCTGTAAATTTTAGTGGGTTGACTGTTGACTGGTCAAGTTGACCCAGAAACTTTGAAATTTGCAATTAAATCCCTAGAATCAATCTAATTCTCTTTAGTCTCCCTCTTGTTTCTTGAGTTTTAACCAAGAGATCCTTCATCCTTCCATGGCTGCCGGATGGTGGACGCCGGCTAAAGCCGAGGTTGTCGTACCTCCGACGACCCTCGTCAGCCTCGGCATGCCAGAAAACGCGACGGACGTCGCCCCTTTAAAAATAAAAAAAAAAAATAAGAAAACGTTTCATCTTGTTTTTTTGTTCTCCTTCCTCAAACAACACCAACTCCATCCATACCATAAAAAAAAGAACGAACGAAATATAAACTCTTCCTAGAATCTTTATGAATACAAGGGGGGAGGGGGGGGGTGGGTTTCAGAAAGAAGAAAATAAACAAAAAGTGGGTTTTTAAAACGGTTTGAGCCTTAAATCGAAGGGTCTCCCGATGTCCGATCGCGAAATTAACAGAGGGTTTGCTCCCCTCCTCGAGAGCTTCGCGATGGTACCGGTGGTGAGACCAACGCGCCGGCGAGGGCAGCGGCGGCGGAGCCGAGACTTCGGCTCCGATTTCCGGGCGACGGAGGATCGAAAGGTGAAACAAGTAGCGTATTTGTAACGGGTGAAACGAGGGGGGTCGTTTCGAGGGGTGGTGTCAAAAAAAAGTGCCGGCCGTGGTGGCGCGCCGTACCTCCACAGTGAGGCGGGAGAGGTATTGAATAGGGTAGAGGGGAGAGTTTCATTTTTTCTCTTACCTAGTGTATTTGGAAAGTGTAGAATGAGAGTGATGGTCCCCCATTTTGGGATTACACATATACTATTCTCCTATTTTCCTTTGATGATTAAATTAATTGCTTTATATCAAGAGAAGATTCTAGAATAGCTTTTATTAGTATTTTAATATCTTAAAGTTTAAACTTGGTGAATAAGTTTGTATCCCCTCGTTTACCGACATGCATATTTATATATATTCTTCCTAAATATTATAGTCTTAGTCTCTATCATATTATATATATATATTCAAAAAATCTCTTATTTATTTATTTATTTTCCTATTGAACGTGACCTTACACTTCTTCTCTTTCGATGGATTCTACTTTTGGTGACTATGTTGAAGGAGTAAACATATTATTTCCATTAAATCGAATTTATCGATTGGTTTTGTTAAATGTGATGCTAATGTTATAGCTCACGCATTTGCTCGGGTCTCTCGTTCGTTTGAGAGCCATACTATTTGGACTGATCCGTCAAATTTTGTGGTTAGACTTCCATTAAATAGTTGCTCTTGCAATGGAATAAAATAAGCTCCTTGATTTTCGGAAAAAAAAAAGTGAAGAATGTAGGACTTAAAAAGTTCAAGATGATACCTTAGAGTGTACAAAGTAGTAATACTTTTCACCGAAAAGATAACCCGACACTAGTACTACTTTTTGGCATACGATTAATATATTTTGCATGATAAATTTTATATTAAAATGATCTACGGTCAGAATAGAAGACATAAACAGTGAAAAAAATCAGAGATCGCAATGCGGTGGAATAGGTCTTTTAAAAATTTTCAATAAAATTCGTCTGAGGAAATAATAAAACTTCCCGACTTCCAAAATCGTATTCTTATATGTTATTAAGTACAAACAACAAATAATTGTTTTTAAGCTTGCACTTATTTGTCTACAAAATATTAAAATTGAGTTGTTATATACACACAATTGTGTTCTAAAAAGAAATGTGTCTTATCATGAACAAAATGACACTACATCATTTTCCATCCACTTTTCCCTTTTTTTCATCTTCTTTTTTTAAAGATGTGGTTAAGCCTGTCTTTAAATAAAGACAAATAATACCATATAACACCATTCAGATTAGTAAAAATATTTTTTTACTTAATTGTAAATAAAATCACCACTTTTCACTCAATTATAATCTAATTAATTTTTTTGGGTAATTGTAAAATTACCACTTTTTAAATATTGTTGCAAGTTAGGGTTACAAACAATATTTTTGTCTCAAATTGTTCGACCAATCAATATAGTCACCCCTTAATCTAAATGTCATTATTTTGCATAACGAAAAAGCCTACTAAGATTGCCAAGTAAGAGAAACGAACACAAAGATTGGTCATAAGCCTAACTTGCAATATTTAAAAATAATGATTTATTTATAATCATACAAATGTTAGATTAATTTACAATTGAGTTAAAAGTGGTGATTTTATTTGCAATTAACCTTTTTTTTTATCTATCATGTAGTAAAAACATAATTGTCCTTTAAAAAACACATACTCATAAAATCTCGCAGATTCTACTACTTTGTGTTTTATTTGGATGTAAAAAACGTTATGATCGCGAACAAGAGTTTTTGGACCCAATAATAAGTCAAAGATTATATGACAAAATTGTCTACTTTTGCCGATTAAAGTCGATTGGGCAAGATTTTTCAAGATATATTCCAAAATTTGGTAAGATTCAGGAAGGAAGATCAAGATTATCATATTCTTTCTTGTTTTTTTATTTATTTTATAATTTAGATTTCGTTTTTAGTTTTGCCACTTTAATTTTAGTTCAACATATATGGCGTATAGATTTAGAGTCCTTTTGATGGATTATATGGAATGGTAATGGAATGGTAATGAAGATATCGTTGAGGGTCAATCATTAGAGGAGTTATTGATTGCATTGTTGCTTGGTTAAAATATAAACAAGACATGATCGTGTGTGAGAGGTGGTTGAGTGGTGAGAGTAATCAATTTTTACTTCTATTCACATTACTTGTATATCAAAAAATTACCAAACATCATTAATAGAAGTGTTTCCATTACCCACTTTCTTTCTCCTCCCCAACCAAGACCCTTAGGGTGAGATTTAAATCCTTTTTGGAGGCGATTTAGTCATGTTTTTGTCCTATAACCTCTTAGCGATTTTGTCAAAACCTGCTTTGTTTTGCACAACATGAATTGGGGACAACAATTATTATTGTTCTTTCGTACAGATATTTGTGTTTTTTTTCATGATCGCGGTTCTCATCATATTCGCAACACTTCCAAAATACCCACTAAAAATCAACAACATCTGCCTTTAATTATAGAGAATCACTTTTATTACACTCAAAACTGGCTTTTCACATTTCTCCTTGGTCGTCAATTTTTAGTGTTGCGATCTTATCGGAATGAGAGGAGTACTTGTTTTTTTATAGTAACGCAATTGTGAGTTTTGTCATTCTGAGATTTTTTTAGGAAAAATCCGCTTGATCCCCTTCAATATTGTATGAGAATCCAGGTGAATTTTAGGCTCCTTCTCATTTTCTTTTATACTCTTCGTCCAGATCATCTCTTATTTGAACATTTATCAAAACGGTCAGCCTCAAACTTCATTGAGCGTTTTTATAAATAATAATAAAATATATATTTTTTTTTTTATCTATCTTCTCAAACATCTCAATAATACATTTTATGTCATTTCGTTTTGCATGTTAAAGTTAATTTTATATCCTCTAATTTATATAAATGTCATTATTTTACTTTTTAACTCTCATCAAAAGCAAATTTAAAATCTATGCAAATTGTAAATGTTTAAATAAAGAGTGTGACGGGAGAGTATTTCAGGGCGAAATATATTAGAAAATTCCCCATTTTGCATACAACTAATGTTTTCTAGTGTATAACTAATAATTATAATAAACCCCTGATACGTTTTAGGAATATACTAGTTTGAAGTAATACGTAAAAGTTTGTCCCTTAGCGTAGAAAAGGCAGCAAGAAAGGCAATAAAGTGGAGTATGTATTCTTATCATTTATACTACTAGTACTAGTACAACCGACAGAGAGAGTCCGTTTTCGAGTTGCTTTCTCTTGCCACATTAATAATGAAACTTGGCACCAACAATGTGGGCCCCACCCCATTCTTTAAGAGTTCTTTGCCCGAATATACTTTCTGTGATTTCCCCCTGTTTTCATCAAACTTATCTTCTTCTCTTTTAACGCCTACATATACATGCACCCCAATTCCATCCTCTGTAATTTGCTTTCTTATAAAATGGATGCGGTGGATATATTTCTGTCGTACGTTGTGGGGTTTGCTCATGTAGTACTCTTCTTGATCCTCGGTTCGTATGAAGAAGAAACCACCAAAACTCGGCATAAACCAGAATCTGCAAAAAGAAAGCGGTGATAAAGAAGAGGAAAAAGTGTGAAAAAGAATTATTTTTTGATGAAAAAATGGTCAATGGTATTTGTGATGAGACATCATTCGGTAATAATATTGAGGATGATTGGGAGGGAATTGAGAGAACAGAGTTGGAGAAAATGTTTGGGTAAACCGTCGTTTTCGTGAACAAAAATGGCGATGGGAATTGATGCCGATTTGAAGGTGGAATTGTACGGCCTTCAAAAGCTTGCACTCGAAGGCCCTTGTCATGAATCTCAGCCCATGTTATTCTACCTCTCTGCTCGATCAAAGTGGTAAGTCCGCATCTTTACTGGTTTCTAACTATCACTTTATAGTAAAACAAGTAATACTTTTTAGATGAAACAAAATAATACTGTTTAGAATTGCAAACGGTCAAACTGCCGAAGTTTTCAAAATAGTCTCAAAAAGGCCCAAGCTTTTTGTAAATTGTACTATTTTTGTCTCAAATTCATTCGGAATTGATGAAACAACGTTGTTTATGGTCATGCATTTCAGCCAGAAATCTCTAAATTGAATGCTCACATATAAGACACATGCCTAAAAAGACGACGTCTCGTCAATTCCGGCGAATTTGGATAAAAATTGCAATTCATAATAAAATTGATATCAATTTCTGTGTTTACATTTAACTTTTTTTTTTAAACCATTTTAAAATAGTGAAAAAGTTATAAGGACTATTTTTGGTTCTATCCCTAATTTCGAACATTGACTTGTATCAAAAGTTAAATTGTTTGAGCTTGATAGATTTATTTAAGTTGAGTTAGTCTCATATAAAACATTTTTACCATGCAGATGGTTGGTAACTATCATTTTTATGGTAAAACAAAGTAATACTTTTACATAAAGCAACTAATACAATTTAGAATTGCAAAACAAGTTGCACGGTCAAACTGCCAAAGTTTTCAAATTAAAGATTTACATAATAAAAACTAGTCTAATGTAATTGTGGGAATGTTGAAATTAGGAATGCTTGGCAGAAAGTGGGGAGATGAGCAGAGAGGGGCAATGGAGAAGTATATCAACACTTTAGTAGATCCCAATTCCAGATTGAGGGGGGGACATGGTTCATAATAAATTGACTTTTTTATTACTTAGTCCCTTTTTTTAATATTTTTTACTATCATTTTTTATTTCTCTTTTTGCTAAATAATCATATTCATTTTATTTGTATAAAATAATTTTTTTTTTTATTCGGAGTCCCTAGCCTTAATTATGTTTGTTTTGGGGAATTTAAAAACTTCATTTGCATTTAGGGGACTTTGAACAATAATAACTTATTTAGGATTTATCAAAGTGCACATGAATATTATTAGGTGATTTATTATATGTCCTATATAAAGACGATGAGTGGGTCTCGTATCGTTGAGGTAAGACAGGTACACATAAAATAGTCGCATTTAGAATCATATAATTTGTTATATTGAAAGATGTTTTTATTTACACGGAATCGTTGACTTATTTGCACAAATCAACGATATACAAATGGCATCTTTTTAAAAGAATAACAAGTTCGTTATTATTCTAAAATGGTCTTGAGCGGTCTTGTACCGGATACAAAAAAGTCTTTTAGCAAAAAAAACGACACAAGGGGAAAAAAGAGCCATGTTCTGCATTGATTCAGCAATCTCTTTCTAAATTCTATCCACACAACAAAAAACAAACAAGGTGTAACGTATTCATCATCTCAACTACTTTCTTCTTATGTACTTTAGATTGATAATCCCTTTAATTTGGTGTAATAAACATGTTTACGCATGAAATGAATGAAAGTAATTGTCTCCAACACGCTTTTCCTTGCTTCTCATTGGTTCCAAATTTTATATTGTAGAAGAATACACTTTTTTTGTTTATTTCCGTTGACAATTTTTTTCAAGCTTATATTTTCGTTATTTAGACATAATTAAAGTCGGGTTTGAGTTCATTTTGTTCAAGTTAATTGAACTTAGATCCTTGTTTATTTGGTGGATGGCTCTACATAAAATAATGCAATCAAATCTTTTCATAAACTTACAATCGAGATTATGATGTATATACATGCAGCAAATTCATACTCTATACAACACTATGAGAAGAAGAAAATGAAAACATTTTGTAGGTTACACCTAATAACATATAACAAATATAGTGGGTAATATGATTAATACGCAACTCCTTTTACAAGAAACGTGAAATTTTAGCATATGTTTGGGTTAAGTAATGGAATTAGGCTCATGCATAAAATTTTCTCATGGAAAACAAACTTGTGTTAGATGGTACATTTTAGAAACATTTCAACCTTTCGGGCGATTTATCTCACAGAAGAAGCCCGAGTTGATAATGAAGTGATATTATAGACAGTCGAGATGGGATTAAGCATCTCTTACCAGATACCGTGATTTTAATTAAAAGATGAATGTTGTATACACTGCAAAACTTGTCTCCAATACAAATTTACAAGGAAGAGTCATCTTCCTGCACCTGATCTCTTATCCATTTAATTTGCTACCATTTTTCTCCCTCTGATCATGGGCAGCTCCATGAAGAGATGTCTGCATGTTCACAAATATTGTATTACTATAAGCCATATATAGGTAATAGTTTCTAAGAGGTGTTTGCAAAATCAAAACAAAAACAAAAAACAAATCGAGCCTTTATTCCCAAATAGTTAGGGTGTTTGAGTCTCTCACTTTTAAAGGTGTTTGCAAACTCTGGCGGGGGGTGTTAGAATCAGTTCTTTTGAAGTTCTCCTCACAACTTTTTGAATTCTAGAAGTGATTCTTATTATTGAGTGATGGTTTTCCGAACACCCCTTTAATTGGATTTGAGAAATCACCCCTTTATAACAACCAACAAAGACAAGAAAGCCAGTCCTAATTCTAATATTACCATTTATGTGTTAGAATTAGCAAGATGAAAAAGTCAGAAGATGGAGAGATGAAACGTGAAAGCAAATGATCTGACTGTGCTGTAACTACAAAATCATTTTGGTAGTAATAATGAAAACTCATTTTGGCATCAGCACTACATCAATCCTACAGGATATGTCACAGGCTTCTGTGGTGACTATTACAATTTCAAATGAAACTCATCATAATTAACAGATTTTTTTATATATTTTCAGTCTCAGTTTATTCAGAGTTTTGACAAATATGATAATGCACACCAACTCATTAAAAGTGAGTTAAACTAATAACTCTCACAAAATATATTTTTATTTTACTTTATTTTCCTATATGTTTCAACCTACCCCTTCTAACTGCCAATTGAATTGAAAAAAGGAAGCTTAATGATAAAAGTGAAAGTATTTAACATCAGATAATATAAAGAGGAAAGAAGCGATAAAAACATAAGACATCCCAAGTACATATAGCAGAGCCACTCACAGGATCAATTGTACCATTCGGGGAACAATGAGTAGAATAAAAGTCCATCTCCTGCTACATGGCTTTTACTTTTTAGACCAACACATTTTTTTTTAAAAATCGTAATTGTCATCCATGTTTTGCCCATTCTGTACATCAAAAACCATTGAGTAACTTTTGAGGAGTTACATAAGATGAAATGAAAGGAATATAAACTTGGGAACTATCAAAAGGCGAAGATAGTACCTCGAAGGAAACATGGTTTCACCCCCTTTTCAACATCAGATAGATATAACAGGAAAGATGCAACCTGAGAATTTTCTGATCAATGAAAAATGATGGATCGACAAGGGAAAATACCTTAAACAATTGAATATCAGATTTATATTACCCTTTGGCTCTTCTGTGACCATATTCAGCTGAATTGAAAGCATCATAATGTGAATGATATCTCTGCCCAACGTCATAACGCAAGACATTGAAAGACTGAAACATTATCATATTCATTATCAAAAAAAAACTTTGTGAATTAGTATTTAAGAAACATCAATGCAAACAAAAGTGAACTGATGATTCAAGCATTTGCAATCATATACCACCCTGCACAAAAACAAACTTAAATAAGTTGAAGTTAGTTATGTTGTTTGAAAACGAAACTTGCTGAAATCTTCCTGTGTCCATGTTTAATTGAGGCGTGTATGCAATAAATACCACTGCCATTTTAATAGCATGAATGTCATTATACTTAAAAACTCCTGATGAAAAATATTGTTTAAATCCCTTCCATATAAGATCAGATATAGAGTTTCATCCCAGTAACTATGAATACAAGGCTTCATGAATTTATTTTTTTAGTGCAAAGATAAACTTCATGAATTTGACAGCTCAGATTAGAGCTAACTATACACAGTCAATATAGCAGAACAAATACAATCAAATTTTGTTAAACTACATTACCTCTCCATGACTCACTATGGGGATCATTGTTGCTTTTAACAATTTTTTCCTCAATCTGAAGTCTGATTTAGGATTTGTCTTCAGATGCGCTTTTATAAACATACCAGAACTAATAGGAAGAAGAGAAATTCAGCATGCAAAACGATATTATATACTCATTGAAAGAAAAAATCCAACATCTGAACAAAAGAATTAGAAAGAGTCGCATTAGTATATTTTTGCATGTTAATTAATCCATTGTTTCCTCTATATGCAAAATTGCAAATAGTAATTGTCCTTGTTCCTTGGGTATTTTCTGCTGTTTCTCCCTGGACTAAGGATGATGATGATGGTTAGTTGTGGTTTTGACATTTTAATAATGCCTGGCTTTTGTTCTGCAGATGCAAAAATTAGGAAAAATAAGCCCGGGGTTCCAGCTCAGGATCTACATAGAAAATCACAGGAACAAAACAACCGTGTTAAACAAACAAAACATTATACAACAAAAGTGAAGGAAAAAAAATCAACAAAAGTGAAGACTGATTTATCAGGTTTAGTATTTAATATTACAAACAAACCACGGCAGGCACTAAATTTCACATGTTCATATTTGCAAATATCAGGCATTACAAGAACAATCAGCATGGAGGAAGTAGGAACATTTGATCAACTCCAAAGGTAATGTTATCCATAATCTTTTTACCCTAGGATCAAAGAACCATAAGATAATCTAAAATATGCATACAACTTTAGTTTAGGACTTTAAGATATAATATACAAAAGCGTAGTCCATCATTTGGGGACAACTAATGAAGTTGTGATGAAATCATTATCCTGAACTCCAAATCTATTCATTCAGGTTGGTTTGTGTAAAAATGAATCTTGCTCATCTGCACGGGTCATATGAATACCTTCAAAAAAGTAGATAATAAAATAAGTAATCTAAAAATATATTGCCAAAAATGGAGGTCATTAAGTTCACAAGATCTGCTTCAAAAAAAAAAAAGTTCACAAGAATCAGTGAACCTACTTTTTACACACTTCAACGAAATGGCTAATGGTGAACACAAGAAAGTTTGGACTAAAACTTATAGAAAAAAGGTAGCCAGGGCAAAAAAAAATATATATTTCGAAAAGAACAAATTAGGACCACTAGATTATATGAAATCAAGGAAAGCAAAAACCCTAAGAATGAGTAGATTGGTCAACAGCAAATTACAAACTTGCATTCTCTACCAAACACAATTAAAAAGTATTCCAATCAATGCCAATTCACTCAGTCATTGAGCAATCCATACCTTTAGTCAAATCAAGATCCACACAACGATGATTGAAATTAACAGCACTCGCTGCAAAACCAAAACAGATACAAATTTTCAATCTCCTGAAAAATTACACACCTGAAAGGGGGATCGTCTCCACAGAGTTTTCGCTTCGAATCTCATGCAGCAGCGCCTCAAAAAAATCATCTTCTCTTCCATCATTTCTAGCGCATCCGCGGCCTTAAATTACTAGGCTGATCCTGCCGTACACACTTTACAAATCACGCTATTGCTTTTTAACACCCACATATACTATTATATTACGCACATACATACATACCTAGAGGAACAAGTGCATGTACAATCAGTGGAAACATAACTAGAACTTGAGAAATAAGAAAAAAAAAAAGAAATAGTGAATGAACCTGCTGAGAGAAGAGAGATGAACTCAAAAAAACCGGCGAAAAGAAGAATAGGCACAAAAAGGAAAATCGACGGCAACCCCTAGGCTTCTCCAATTTGCTCCGGCGACTTTTACTTCCTTTGATCTTCATCCTTCCCCGCCACTTGCTCTCCTGTGAATCTGAAGCGCGATCGAGTGAGTTTGATTTTGTTTTATTGAGACGATCAATGAAAATTACTGTACTTGATTAGCGGAATTTTGAAGCAAAATAGGGTATGTTTAGACTTTTGTTCGCGGCGAGAAGTCCTTTTTTTCTTCCGTTCATTCAGTAATTAATTATAAACAATAACATACGATTCAGATTTCATCGTAACTACATAGTTTTAAAATTATCAGATTGTTTTGATTTTATAAATTTTTTAGATTTTTGAAATTGATTATTTAACGTCATTTAACAGACCGATTCAAAGATGGATCACGTATGTATATACTTGAATTGTCTTTTTGATTTTTTTTTTAATCTAATAATTTTGATTGAATTTTGGAAAAAGAATTTAAAATAATTGTAAATTAAAAAAGAGAAAAGTGAAATGGGGTCGATTCTTTGATACAAAAGCGTCGAAAAATAAAACAATAAATCAAAAATCACAAAACCACTCTTCCTCACAAAAAAATACGTAGAAAATCACGACCAAAATTATTAGGATAAAAATTATAGGTGACGTTGAGAACTAAAAAAAACTATTTACATGATGAGTTACCTTGGTGACTATTACAAAGATGTTAAATGACAAAAATTTCAAAATTTTTGATAACTTACGTTGATCAAAATCAAAAGTCAAAATAATCGAGATCAATTTCAAAAGCAAAACAAAATTATATAGAACTTCTATAAAAAATTTAATCACATGATATTATTACTCCCTCCATCCATCAAGAATTTGCTGCTTATTTACTAAGCATTTTTTTTTAAAAATTAGATAAAATAAAAAATATTGTGAGATCCATTATGAATATAAAGGTTGTTTTATAAAAAAGTTAAATGATAATTTGAATAATTAAGAATGATGATATATAAAATGATGATTTTGGAAAAAAAAGAATGAGCACACACTTTAGTAGATAGATAAATAAGATAAGTGAATATACTTTTTGATCGTCAAATATTAACCAACAGTGTGCTTTTTAGAATAGGATTATAGTTTTTGTCCAAAAAAAAAAAAAAAGAAAAAAAGGGATATAGATTTCACACGATATCCTATGATAATTGCGTTATCTTCTAAATAAATTGTAGGAGTATTCCGCAGTTGTATTGGAGAAAATGGTATGTAACAATCAATTTAAACTGGTGAAATGATAATTAGGGAAACAAAATTTGGTATTAAAGTAAAAGGATAAAAGCAGTTTGTAATATTTTTTGGAGTTAAATAGATGAATCAATTTGGAAACGAAATATGGTTTATGTTTATTTTTCACAAAAATGATGATGAATAATTGAAGATAGATAAATGAGCATAGATGTGATGGGGGAATTATTGATTGGGGTAGGTGAATGGGACGATGATTTGGTGCGATACGAAGTGTACGTGAAATCGAATTTGACACTTTAGTGAAAAAATAATAATTGAGTGAATTCAAATGGTAGGCGAAGGTCTTTATGGCAATAGTAGAATCTTTTGTGCTGTTTTGCGTCACCGTAATGTTAGTGTAATCTTAAAACGCATAATTGCGATTTTTGAAACTTACAATTTATTTGCAATAAAAAAAGTTCAACTTATTGGCGAAAAATAAATTGAACTATTTAAAAAAATAATTACATATTTTAAAAAATATTGTAATTATTAATTAGAACTTATCTATGTAGTCTAACCTACATTTTCTACTAGTCGACGCCTAAACAAACCATTACTTTCCTATTTAATATCTATCATTTTAGAGTCTAACTTTGTTTGTTGCTAAATATATCCTTTTAATTCTTTTTTCCTTATTGTTTTTCTAATTTACCACACATAAAAAGATCTCTTAGTATATTTTAAATTAAAGATATAAAGCCAATCTTTGGATTTTTTATCTTTTGTATACCATTAATTACTTTTTTTTCTTCATTTGATTTAGAGTAAAAAATGTCTTTAAGAGATATTTACTTGTAAAAAATATATATTCTTAAATAGTAACACGGAACATGGCATTATTATGTGAGCTTGAAAATATATTTTATATTATTAATTTTAAAATTAAATATTTAGTTAATTATATATAATTGATTATGTTTCTTTACATAATTTTATTTTTTTTAATATCATATTTTTATTGATATCTTATTTTAAATTATAAATTATAGAATGTTTATTTAATACAATTTTATAATAACACAAAAAAGAAGAATGATGAATGTGAACAACTGAAGAAAAATGTAGATTATGGAGAGAACCTCACCAACCAAAAAAGGCGTGAAACACTGAAAAATGAACGTGAAAAGAATAAATCAATAAAGAATAATAACTTAAAAATATTGATATAGTATAGATTACATTAGATAAATGACTAATGAGATTAAAATTATATAAGAAATAAGTAATCTCGTTTTTAGCTCCAGTAGAGATGAATGAGAAAAATTAATGATATAAATTTTTGAAAATGAAATACTATGCCATAATTATTTATTTTTTATAGAAGTGCGAAATTTTGAAAATAGATAATTTATGAATATTCAGGTTGATTCACAATTAATAGATAAATGTTTTAAATGATGATTAAGAAGTTTTTTAAGAAAAAAAAAACTTAATAGGGTTTTTGCGGTTATAGGCAGTTTCTACCTTTCTTGGCGTTGAAGATGCGTCTAATAAAAGTTACTGCATGTTTAATTTAGTCATAAGAAGAGGCGATACATTTAGCTATATAAGACCTTAATAAATTAATTTTTTAAAAAATAATAAAGTCTTAAACTATCTTTTAACCCTTTTTTAAATAAAATACAATATTCATAAATTAAAAAATTTAATCCACCATATTCTAAGCCCCATCGCATAGCGACCGGGTCCCCCTGATTCGTTGATGTGGTGGAAAGGGATGGAGTCGATTTGGAGTCAATTTCTAGTGGAGGTGGAATTCCCGAAATCGAAGTCTTGATTAGGGTCAAGATGCGGTACGGGCAGTTGATACGAATCTTGAGACCGAATCGAGTGAGGAATTGATAATTCGATTGCGGTTATGTTAGGGGGCATGATTCATATTTTGTAAATTGTGACCAATAATTAGAGTGAGGTCGGTCCATCCCGTGCTGAATTCCAGGTTAGAAGTGCGGTCCAGTCGAGATACAGTTACGAGTTTAGGTGGTCGGTGGGAATAGGTTGAGTGATGGGAATAATTTAAATTATTTATGAAAATAATAATTTAACATTAGGTGGTGAATCGCGGTCGATTCTGATATCTCTTGTCGCAAAACTTACTAGTCGCCGAAATCTGCAATCATTCGTCCAAATTATATCCAACGATAATCAAATGATTTTTGACTTTAGGAAAACGAAACCGTTGGCTCCTGAATATCTGTTGTAGCACAAATATTTGGATATCTTGATGTCGGGGACTGCGTCGGAAGAAGAGCCCGCTAGGCGGATGGAAGCCCGACGACAGGAAGGGAACCAACCTTTATATGACGACCTCCCCACCCGAGGGCGGCCCATAAGAGGTGGGAAAGAAAAGTAAAAAAGCCCTTCGAGGTAGCGACTCCCAAAGTGCAGCAAAGCCTGTACAACAAGAGCACAAAAATATCTGTGAGGAAGAGATGCGAGAGCCGGCGTCAACATTACCAAAAGCTCTGGGCAAGGGCATTTAATGTAAAATGAATTTAGTTTTAATATTTTTGATCCACGGACGAAAAACCCTAGAATAAATGGTCATAAGGATTACAAGATTTACCTTTTGCTTCTGTATTCTTTATAAATAGAGAGGACTACCCCTATCAGAGAGGGCTCCTACCTCAATCTCTCCCCAATCTTTGCTCCCATTTTATCATATATACAATAATAATTTAAGTGTTAACTCAAGAGTTCTTCCCACAAATTTTTTCTGCTCAATTGCATTTGTTTCAAGTTAACAAAATCACTAGCTACATCTAAATCTCTTTAACTCGAGATTATTTATTCAAACAAATAAACCTAACTTAATATTTAAGATGAAACTAACTTAAATACCAGATTTAGGTTTCACTTGTCGGAGCATGAGTAAAAACAAAAGCTTATAAGTTCCAGAGTCAAACAAAAAATTATCCTTTAAAAGTGATTAAAATTAACAATTGAGAAAAAAATTAATTAATAGTAAAAATAATAATGTTTGTAAAAAACCAAAAGAAAATTTGATAGTATTTGACAAAGAAATTAATTAATATTTTAAAAATATTACCAAGCTATTAAAAGCATCCCCCATTCAACTTTTTAGCTTTTAAGGGCTTTTATTTAATTTTAATAAAAAAAAATAAAACATTTTAAATTATTTATACACACAATTATGTACTTATCATAATCACTTATAATCTCTTGGCAAACAATCCTCCATAATATAATAGGTGATGAGAATCTGTCACACTCACGCTTCTATTATACGAGACGACAATAATCATATATCCTTCTCACTATCACTTATCACTAAAAGTAACTGAATTTTTACTAATTTATGTTGAGTTGATATGTCATAAAACCTGTTTCACCGCGAACATTTTTTTTTTTACAGATATACACTTTTAGTAATATATGTTTCACACCTTTAATAATATGTTTCACACATTTCAAATATCACTAATTATTAATTTCTTTTAATACAATATAAAGTTTCACCCCTTCACTTTTACGTAGAAAGAATACTCTTTTTATAGTAAAAGTCACACACTTTAAAAGAAAAAAGTCACACACTTTAGTAATATAAGTCACACTTTTTCAACCAGCTTCACCGTAAAAACTTATTCACATCACACTTTGTCATATATATTCCACATTCAATACTTTTACTAATTTGTTTTTTTTAATTTCATTTTTAATTACGCCGTTAAAAAATATTAATTTATAATAGAGTCTCACTTGTGAGTGACATAATATAATTTATACATCGGGCGCTTTTATCACTTGGTAGGAGTGTGTATCGATTAAGGCCATTCTTGCCTGCCCGGTATGGGCACCGCCTTTATACGAGATTTTATTTTATTTTAAAACTCATATAAAGTTACTGGGCTTAAATACATGAGATATGGTACAAAACTAGCCCAAATTACAATATAACTCTTCCAAAATGTTGTAAAGTCGACATGTCCAAATTATACTGCTCATCGGAATTATCTCATACACGTGTGTTATTTTAAAAATAAAAATAGCATAAGTTGATATATATGAAATTATTTACTTATGAATAACCTATTTTACTTTCCCAATGGAGGATAAAAAATATTAATTTATATAAATTAATACGATTCATCATACAAATTAATATTTTTTAACGACGAATGAATGCATTCTAGATGCAAACTAGTATTATTCTTTTATATAAACTAATACTATATGTTTTAACATACAAACAAACACTTTTCAATATATGAACTAATACGTTAAAAATCATTATTATTAATTTTGTAAACATTATTAATTTTTACAGATGCACAGATGACTGATTTTGTAAAACGATGTATGTTTAAAAATTAATAGTTAGTAAAACGACCGGTGAAAACGCGACAGACAAGACGTTCATTTGTAAAAAATCGCCAAGGGCCAACTGTCACTAACGCTTTCTAAAGCGATTTCTACATCCATGATTTTAACACATGAACTAATAATGTCTAAATATATGAACTAATAATTTTAAAAATATACAAACATGCAAACAAATATCTTCTAGAGTACAAACTACGTTTAAAATAAATAGTTCAACTAGTAATAATGTGCAAACAAAGGAACATATCATCATGCTATTTAACCACACCTACACAAGAATACAAGAGCGAAAGCTACCTACACAAGTTGGCTGAAATTTCCGCTGAATCTCAACGCACTCTACACATGTCGATTGCCATGAACAAAAAAAAAAGAGATCAATTTCGTCATTACGCGACATACGCTTCATTCCGCTGATATTTTAAAAATTCTCTCACAAAAACGACCGGGAAATCGATATATTAAATACTAAAATCCAAAAGAAAGGGAATTACATACGATAAAATTAATCGTCCGTTATTATGACTAAAACGATATTTTTCCATTTTTCTCGTTAACAATATTTTGGTTATGTAGTTCCATCCCACGAACTCATAAATATACACAATTTGCTTGCAGGATGAGGAGCGAAATGTCCAGGCAAAATGCGTGAAAAACCTGTGGAGATGCGTCAGTATGAGTAATGCGCGCAAGCGTAGTCTTGGCACATTACACCAAAGTGCAGCCAG